>NKYY01000031.1:0-97229 GCA_002370515.1 Metschnikowia proteae | reverse complement strand
ACTAGCTCTACCACCGTTTTCGGCGAAGAGATTGACACTGTTATTGTTGATGTTCCTACCCCAACTGTAACAATCACCAGAACTTGGGCAGGCGTTTCCTCTGCTACCTCAACCATCACCGGTGGTCCAGGCCAAAACATCACAGTGATTGTTGACGTTCCTGAGTTTGTTTCATCAACCGCAGAACCTTCGTCGGTCGAATATGCATCGGTGCACGTCAGCTCGACGCTCATACCACCATTATCATCAGCAAAGCCATACATCAGTGGGGGCTGGAATTCATCTTATGTTCCTCAGTCTTCGTCCCGTTCGAGTCTTGCTTCATCGGCGCATGCATCTGCTTCAAAATCACTTGTCTCATCAATGGAAGCTATTAGCTCTGCTGAAACACCCGCATCCTCTAATATGGCCAGTGACACAACTCCTCCATTGTCATCAACCGTTTCAGCTCCATCGGCAACACCCAGCTCGAGTGAAGAAGTTGTGGTATCGAAAGATTCATCTGCACCTATCGTAACTGATGAAACCTCTAGAGTTCCAGCTGGAACTCCAGCCTCTGAGACTCCAGCTTCTGAAACTCCAGCCTCTGAGACTCCAGCTGAAACTCCAGCTGAAACCCCAGCTTCTGAAACTCCAGCCTCTGAAACTCCAGCTGAAACTCCAGCTGAAACTCCAGCCTCTGAAACTCCAGCTTCTGAAACTCCAGCTGAAACCCCAGCTTCTGAAACCCCAGCCTCTGAAACTCCAGCTGAAACTCCAGCCTCTGAAACTCCAGCCTCTGAAACTCCAGCTGGAACTCCAGCCTCTGAGACTCCAGCCTCTGAGACTCCAGCTTCTGAGACTCCAGCTTCTAAAACTTCGAGAGCTTCTGAAGCCCCAGCTGGAACTCCAGCTACTGAAACTTTAGAGACTACTGAGGCCCCAGCTGGAACTCCAGCTTCTATAACTTCGAGAGCTTCTGAAGCCCCAGCTGGAACTCCAGCTACTGAAACTTTAGAGACTACCGAGGCCCCAGCTGGAACTCCAGCTTCTATAACGTCGAGAGCTTCTGAAGCCCCAGCTGGAACTCCAGCTACTGAAACTTTAGAGACTACCGAGGCCCCAGCTGGAACTCCAGCTTCTAAAACTTCAGAGACTACCGAGGCCCCAGCTGGAACTCCAGCTACTGAAACTTCAGAGACTACCGAGGCCCCAGCTGGAACTCCAGCTACTGAAACTTCGAGAGCTCCTGAGGCCCCAGCTTTAAATCCGACTCCCGCTTCTGCATCTGCTCCATCTGAGACTACTGCTGCAACTGGAACCTCGGTAATCAATGTACTGGGCTCACCTAACGCTCAAAGCATTGCTGATGGCACTGCGCTGACAGTTGCGTCGAGTTCTGCTCTGACTTCCGCATTGGCCGCGGGTGCATCTTCCACGGCATCTGTGTCTGTTCTCGAGGGCAAGAGTCATAAAAATTCCATAATTGGCGCAATGGTGGTTTTACCATTTTTATCAATGGTTTTCTAAACCAAGATTGATAATAAGCATTTCGAAATTGCTCTCATGGTATTGCCTATTGGCCAATCGCATGTGTTAGCATATCGCCTCAATATAGGCCTTCAGTATTCACCAAAATGTAGCACCGATTTTATTCCCACGACTCAGACATTCACCACACACGGTCTTTTAGCCAATATACGCAACGTGATCAGTCACTGAAGGCTTACGACTAAGGGTGCTACTCATATTTTCAGAGTGGTGATATCTCATCTTTCAATATTTTAGACTTTCAATATTTTAGGCTTTCAATATTCTAGGCTTTCTCGCTTTAATAAGTCTGGAATTGAGGGATTTTATGAAACATCGGAGAGCCAGGCTCTGTACTACGCACCCTTAAGCACGCACATGTAATGCACCTCGATCAAAGATCTAATGCGCAGAACATCTGGCTGTATGCAATACCGGTATACGCGTGGAGACACGCAGAAGGGAGCAAGCAAATATGAGCCTGAATCCGCGTTTCAGCTTGGTTTCGTGTGTGATGGTACCCGGGGAAGGGGTGCCCGCCCAGAGGATCATGCATGGTAGTGTGAAAACTCGCACTTATGCTGAGGGAATATGCACTTGTCGAAGAGACATGAGGTCGCATGTAAGGGGTATGCATGGGTTTGTCGAAGGGGTATGCATGGGTTCATCGAAGGGGTATGCAAGAGAGCGACATTTTTCAAGGTCCCAAATATATAAGAGATGGAAATCCACTTCAGAGTGTGACTTTTCTGGCTGTGATTGCAAGTGTAAGTGCGTTCGCGGCACGAGTCCTTCTTCCAGATACCTTTAAAGTCTGACTGCTTCTGTCGGACACTGTAAAACGAAATACAGTCAGAAAGTGCTTGGTACAGTCAGAAAGTGCTTGGTACAGTCAGAAAGTGCTTGGTACAGTCAGAGAGTGCTTGGTACAGTCAGAGAGTGCTTGGCGTGATATGAGCCCTATATTGTAAGTTCTCACTGATTACGGCTGTTCACAAATTCACGTCAGAGTACAAAAGATCTTTCGAAATGGTATCTTATTTAGTCTGGAAACATTAACAATATTAAAAAAAACAAGCAAAAGCAATGGCTAGTCCAGCAAAGCCAAAAGTGGTTTTGGAACCAGAGGCCTCACTGAGAATACCGACGGATACTGCAGGAGGGACAGCCGAAGAAGAGGATGCCCGAGCTGGTGGCTCAGTGGCCGCAGAAGAAGCAGCGATGGTAGAAGTTATGGTGACGTCACCAGAAGCAGCAGTTTCTTGCGGAACAGAAGCAGCAGTTTCTTGCGGAACAGAAGCAGCAGTTTCATGTGGTGCAGATGCCGTATCTTGGGGCGCAGAGGTTACTGCCGTATCTTGGGGCGCAGAGGTTACTGCAGTGTTTTGGGGCGCAGAGCCTTCTGAAGCCACGTTACTTGGCGTTTCAGCTGGAATATCAGCAGTGGCGTTTTGTGTGGTCCCTTCACCCGGGTTGGGCTGAGCTGGAATAGTGTGAGTGTTCTCACGATGTGGAGCCTTGGAAGACTTGACTTGATGTGCATCAGTACTTTGGCTCTCGGACAAAGGACAAAGAGTGGTGTAGCTTGTCTTCATATCGTTGAGAGTGGTTGTAACCACTGAAAGAACTCCGGCGGTCGTTGTGCACTGGAAGTTCAGGCATTTTGTGACAGTGATGGTTGTACTATGTTTGGAGGTCGCAGTGGTGACTCCAGCAGTTTGAGTACCAGAAGTCTCCGGGATGGTACTTGAAGTCTCTGAGATGATACTTGAAGTCTCTGGGATGGTACTTGAAGTCTCTGGTATGGTACTTAAAGTCTCTGGGATGGTACTTGAAGTCTCTGGTATGGTACTTGAAGTCTCTGGAGTTGCAACAGAAGTCTCCGGGATGGTACTTGAAGTCTCTGGAGTTGCAACAGAAGTCTCTGGGATGATACTTGAAGTCTCTGGGATGGTACTTGAAGTCTCTGGAGTTGCAACAGAAGTCTCTGGGATGATACTTGAAGTCTCTGAGATGGTACTTGAAGTCTCTGGGATGGTACTTGAAGTCTCTGGAGTTGCAACAGAAGTCTCTGGGATGATACTTGAAGTCTCTGAGATGGTACTTGAAGTCTCTGGGATGGTACTTGAAGTCTCTGAGATAATACTTGAAGTCTCTTGAGTTGCAACAGAAGTCTCTGGGATGGTACTTGAAGTCTCTTGAGTTGCAACAGAAGTCTCTGGAAAGATGCTTGAAGTCTCTGGGATGGTACTTGAAGTCTCTGAGATAATACTTGAAGTCTCTGGAGTTGCAACAGAAGTCTCTGGGATGGTACTTGACGTCTCTTGAGTTGCAACAGAAGTCTCTGGAAAGATGCTTGAAGCCTCTGGGATGGTACTTGAAGTCTCTGGAGTTGCAACAGAAGTCTCTGGGATGATACTTGAAGTCTCTGAGATGGTACTTGAAGTCTCTGAGATGGTACTTGAAGTCTCTGGGATAATACTTGAAGTCTCTTGAGTTGCAACAGAAGTCTCTGGGATGGTACTTGAAGTCTCTGAGATGGTACTTGAAGTCTCTGGGATGGTACTTGAAGTCTCTGGAGTTGCAACAGAAGTCTCTGAGATGGTACTTGAAGTCTCTGGGATGGTACTTGAAGTCTCTGGAATAATACTTGAAGTCTCTTGAGTTGCAACAGAAGTCTCTGGGATAATACTTGAAGTCTCTTGAGTTGCAACAGAAGTCTCTGGAAAGATGCTTGAAGTCTCTTGAGTTGCAACAGAAGTCTCTGGAAAGATGCTTGAAGTCTTTTGAGTTGCAACAGAAGTCTCTGGAATCACGCTAGATGTTTGAGCAGGTTTTGAGACTAAGAAATCAGTCAATTCAGTGGAAATGCTTGCCGATCCACCAGATGTCAAAAGTGTTTCTTCAGAGTAAGAGGACGCGTTTTGAGAGATAAAGTTGCTGTAACTAGCATATGAAGTGCTCGAAGTCACTATCGCAACGGTACATGTGGGAACATTATCGCAGTCTGATGGAGTGAAAGTTCCGAAAATAGTGTGAGCGCTGTTGGTAGGAATAGTTTCAGTGGTTGTGGTGCGCGAGGAATACTCGAGAGTGGAGGAGTCAATCGTGGAGGAGTCATAGAAGTTTTCAAAGGAGGAGGATGGATATATGGAAGATTCCTGGGTGGAGGAGTCATAGAAGTTTCCAAAGAAGGAAGGATCTGTGGAAGAATCCTGGATGGAGGAGTCATAGAAGTTTTCATAGGAGGAAGGATCTGTGGAAGAATCCTGGATGGAGGTATCATAGAAGTTTTCAAAGGAAGAAGGATCTGTGGAAGAATCCTGGATGGAGGAGTCATAAAAGTTTTCAAAGGAGGAAGGATCTGTGGAAGAATCCTGGATGGAGGAGTCATAGAAGTTTTCAAAGGAAGAAGGATCTGTGGAAGAATCCTGGATGGAGGAGTCATAGAAGTTTTCAAAGGAAGAAGGATCTGTGGAAGAATCCTGGATGGAGGAGTCATAGAAGTTTTCAAAGGAGGAAGGATCTGTGGAAGAATCTTGGATGGAGGTATCATAGAAGTTTTCAAAGGAAGAAGGATCTGTGGAAGAATCCTGGATGGAGGAGTCATAGAAGTTTTCAAAGGAGAAAGTATCTGTGGAAGAATCCTGGATGGAGGAGTCATAGAAGTTTTCATAGGAGGAAGGATCTGTGGAAGAATCCTGGATGGAGGAGTCATAGAAGTTTTCAAAGGAAGAAGGATCTGTGGAAGAATCCTGGATGGAGGAGTCATAGAAGTTTTCAAAGGAAGAAGGATCTGTGGAAGAATCCTGGATGGAGGAGTCATAGAAGTTTTCAAAGGAGAAAGTATATGTGGAAGATTCCTGGGTGGAGGAAGCATATGTGGTGGTATCTGCTGTTACAACAGCAACAGTACAAGTTGGAACATAATCACAGTCGGAGGGAGTGAAAGTTCCTGGAGTGGTATAATGACTGTTTGTGGACTCAGTCACGGTCGTGGTCACTGCAGGACACGTTTTGTCGCTGGAAGAGACTTGAAAGACGTTGCTAAAGTCCCTACTTATAGTTCCAGAGGGGGAAGTGATGGTGGTATAGAGTTTCCATTGCGTGAGCTCGTTCACGTACACAATCTTGATTGGGTAATACTTGTTAGCCTCCATGGGCACTTTGATTTTCCTAGTCACAACGACACCGGGAACAAAGGTCAAGTTTCCACCCTTTGTACCAGAGAATTGAGCAACTTCGGTGACGGTGTCGTTGACGTTTTCGCAACAAGGTCCGGTGGAGCCAATGAAGACGCCGAAGCCATCGTCGGCAGAAAATTCAAAGGTATAATCACCAGATTCATCGGCCAAGAAGTAGCCCGTGAGGGCGACGGAAAAGTTAGAAGCAGTGGTTTCGACGCCATAGATGTTGCCGTCCTGCACCTTGTTCAAGAAGTCCATACCGCCTTCAAACTGAAGGTCCGTGATTCCGGATTTGGATGCAAACTTACCACCAAACTGCTGGTAGCCGGAGACAAAAAAGTCGGCTTCATCATTGGCTCTCAAGTCGAAGAAGGGGTACTTGTAAAACTCGGCATCAAAACCGGTGCTTATGACGCTATCGAAGTTGCAGCCAGACACTGCATGTGCAGCGGAGGCCAAAGTCGAGACCACCAAAGGAGCAGTGAACTTCATTGCGCAATTACAGAGAGTGGAAAAGACAAAGGAATAGGACAGGGGCTTTTTATATGGTTCCAGGCAGCAATGGCTTCGGGCCCAGACTAGTTTGGCTCAGGTACGCGTCTTAATATGGTTTCGCGATCTGCATGGGAATGCATGAGCCAAACCATACTAAAACCCACGACGGATTGGAAAAACAGGATGGGCTACAAGAGAGAAACAAGCATGGATTTCGGGGCCCTGCTGCTGATTGCGATGAAGAATTTCTCAACCAAGTTGTCCAGCTTGAATTGGATTCCACGTGGTTTTGCAGGTTCAGTTCCTTCGAAGACAGGTGCTGTGCAGTCCAAGTGTAAACAAACAAACACGCGTGCTTGGAATGTTTGGTGAACTCTTCAGCCGGTCAAAACATTGGGGTACGAATTGTCCGATGGAGCCGTGGACCACAGTCAATTTCTTGGTACCTTTCTTGTGCGTCAAAACGAACTTCGAAGCGCGACTAAGTTTCGGCTAAACAGCGTTCTGTGCAGTTTAGCGAAAAGAAGCTTCCGATTTGGTGATTGGAAGGCTCAATGCAGGTCACGACACGCTTCCCCACCAGACCATCAATTGTTTCAGAATGCAGACTAGTCAAATGTGGGAGCAAGTGAATTGCAGTCCGCAGTGTCGAAACAGAGTTTCCCACAGCTATTGGGTTCCAAAGCGCATGCTGCAAGAGAGGCAATTGGGATTGGGCATGGCCACGAGCATCCCGACTGGTGTGCTGGTCCGAGCAGGGAGAGTTGTACGGATTCATGATGGCCTGGCACCATGCTGGGCGCCTATTGGAATTCGTAAAAGCTGTGATATGGACTTGTTCGGCGCTTTGGGGCAAGAAGATGCAAGAATACGCCCAGCTCGAGTTTACCAAAAGACGGAAGCCTTGGTACTGCGTGGTACGAAGAAGTTACAGCCTTGTTGCTTGCAACGCGCAAGAAGAAGCGCGTCTATAAGAAAGAGGGGTTCTTTGAGGAAACAGATATGGCGTGGTGATATGACGCGTCTGGCGCAAGAGGGAAATGCCACATAATGACAGCATCGGCCGAAGATAACCGAGAAAGATTTTCTTAGTCGGTTTCAGATGACACGAGGTACGAATGTCTCAGAGGCCAAGGTCTTGGCTGGAAGCTCCGAAAGTGAATCTACTTGGCCATATCGAGCCCTGCTGATCTACAGAGGCTGCACGGCAGCGAAGGGCCAAGTTGGAGCAAAAAGAAGCGTGATATGTGTGCAGGTCACCTAACATGACGGCATTCAAAGTGCCGCAGTCCAGCTGCAGGATTTTGGACCAAATGGAAAGAAGCTCCTGTTCAATATGGTTAACATAGTGGGTCAATGATTGAGCTAGTCGTGTACAATGGCTCTACTACGGGGAAATTTGTCCATGCAAGAAATTTTCCATGCAAGTCCGGCAACAATCCTGTGCGGGGAAACACCACATGACACTAGTCTCGGGATGTTCACCTATTGCAAATGTGCGTTACGCTTAAATTGACGACGTTCATCTCTGAGCAATCCAGAAAAAGCCTAAGCAATCCAGAAGAAGCCTAAGCAATCCAGAAGAAGCCTAAGCAATCCAGAAGAAGCCTAAGCAATCCAGAAAAAGCCTAAGCAATCCAGAAGAAGCCTGCGCCACAGCTGGCTGTATCTGATCGAGACCATGAAGGTTGGCAAAGCAACCAGGAACAATCTGCATAGAATATAGTCGAGATTGCACTCCATGACATAGGTGATCTTCTTGAAATCCTGTTGAATTCGAAAGCTTTTGAAAGATTGCAAATTTTGAAGAAGTTGAAACTCGTTGAAAGAATGAAGTTGATGTGTTTGATCAGACTTCGAATGAGACGAAGCAGGCGTTTCTACACCATTGATGGGATATTTAAAGCCTGAGGATCCAGATACACAGAAGAATTTGAAAAGTGGTGCTACTAAATGGTCTTGGCGAAGCACGAGAGAAACGAGCAGCTTGCTGGTGTCGTCGAGGCCGAGACTATTGGGACAACTATTGAGAGATACTGGAGCCGCCACAGAAAGTTCGAGTGCTGAGCCACAGAAAGTTCGAATGCTGAGCCACAGAAAGTTCGAGTGCTGAGCCACAGAAAGTTCGAATGCTGAGCCACAGAAGGTTCGAATGCTGAGCCACAGAAAGTTCAAATGGATTGAAACCAATGGATTGGAAAGCTTCGAAAGTTGAGAAGGCGACTGGAAACAGGATCATCAAGGCAGGCCCCCGACTCTGCGCCAAAAGCCCCAGACTTTAGGCCAGGGCCGTGAATACTCCGGGGACATTCGTGGGTATACTAAGGTCAGGTATCAGCGACAGCCATACCGAAGAGCTTTTCCAGAGGCTGGGAGTGAGACCGTGATTCCTGCCAGGTGCTTAGTGGTTGTTGAAGTGAGCTTATCATATGCCACACTCTTTGAAGAGTTATTGACAGGGAAAGGAAGGAAAGGAAGGAAAGGAAGGAAAGGAAGGAAAGGAAGGGAAATGGAAGGAAAGGAAGGGAAATGGAAGGAAGGCAAATGAAAGGAAGGAAGGAAAGAAAAGAAAAGAAAAGAAAAGAAAAGGAAAGGAAGGAAAGGACTTTGACTACCAAAGATATTCGAAAACTACGGATTTCAAGCCAGTGGTTGGCGTGCAAGAACACTCAATTGACTGAAGCAAGCAGAAGAGCTCGGTCACGGCAAGGCTCCGATATTCACATTCTGAACAATAGCGGAGGACGACGGGCGAGGTGCAGGATGCGTGGGCCATTGACATGAGCCAAAACAATGGCTCACCAGCTTTGGCCACGGCACGACCCGAATAATCCCGACACGCAATCCCGATATCGTGTTTTTGAAAAGACAATCTCTCCAAAGAGAGCTGTGTCGGGGTGCCTGTCCGGTGTGTGTATGCAGGAGACACCACGAGGGAAACCATTGTGAGGCTTCATATCTGCAGGCTATTTGATGTACGGGTTTTCCCCAGGACACCACACAGGAGTTACCAGGACACCACAGAGGAAGGACACCACAAAGGAGTTACCAGGACACCACAAAGGAAGGACACCACAAAGGAAGGACACCACAAAGGAGTTGCCCAGGACACCACGCACTAGCCTTGACTTGAGGTGATGAGAACGTCTTGGCAAAACACCCGTACACCACACACCCGTGCACCACGTGGAAACCCGTACCTCCGGTCAGTACGAAGCTCCTATGATTGCTTGGCTGGCTACGTATAGCTTTGGGAAGAGCTATTGCCGCGGCATATTCCGGAGAGTCAACCCGCTATTCCCCTGTCAAACTGCAAAATAATGACTGATATAATCCAGGACAACACTAGCTTAGAACAGGCCGTGCAAGCTCCTGGAACGATTTACACAGGCCAAGTGTGGATACCCATCCCCTGTGATGTATAACGTACTTACTGTGGTACGGGATGTACGGGTTTGTTCATATACCTCAGGATGGAGCGGAGTTCTGGTGCGGAAAATTCAGCAGGCACTTTTCTGGTGAGAGAAGTGGCGACACAACGTGAAATCATAAGGTCGACCTCCGAAACAGCAAGCAGTAAGCCTATCAAAATAAAAAACCTTACTTTCGGTTGCGGCCATACCAAGTGGAAAATACTGTTTCCCGTCCGATCAACGTTAGTCAAGCCACTTAGGGCCACAGTGAGTAATGCAGTGGGAGACCATGTGTGAAATTGTGGTGCTGCAATCTTTTTGCCGACCGGAAATGAGAGTGCAATCTTTTTGCCGACCGGAAATAAGAGAAGCACGAGTTCGGTGTTGTTTCATGGAAGACTATAGCATGCTCTAGAGATCTGTTATATTCATCGTTTCTTGCAAGTCCTAATCACGGAACGTTTCAACGAGTCGTGGTAGCATCACGGAAAGAGCAAAGCGAAGGGCATTCCACACCTCCGGGTACGTCCATGGGCCTTATGTAAGTGTTGAACAAAGTCAAATGTCCAGTCTCCAAAGAGATCTTCCAGAACTGCAAAATTGCCAGAACTGCAAAATTGCCAGAACTGTAAAATTGCCAGAACTGCAAAATTGCCAGAACTGTAAAATTGCCAGAACTGCAAAATTGCCAGAACTGTAGATCCCCAAGAGCCAAACGTCATCACTCATGAACAGATGCTCAATGGCTAGCGACTCTTCACATAAATGCATCTTTCCACCCAAGTGTTGTCTTGCAGACCAATCTGGAACCCAGCATCAAGTCCACCTCTCTTGTTCCCTATGACTTGTTGTCAGTCATGACCAACACCGCAGAAATACGGCTAAACTGCAGCTTGCGGAAGCCGCCTGCCACAAGATCGGTCATTTCCGCTAGTCGGCCCGAGGGAGTCGTGAACACAATTTCTCCGGGTAGAAGAGCTGCTTGGCTTGCTGATGAACAAGTCTCTAACGAGTCAGTCCATTCCCAAGGCATCCGCATCATTGTACAGAGCAAGCCAAGAACTATTCGTTTGGTCAACAAGCGAGTCCGGTGGTTTGGATTTCTCTCCACTCATATCTTTTCTTCCGACCGATCTCGTCGATGAAGACATGGAGAGGCCAAGTCGCTGGCAATCTGGAAGATCCGCCTCCACAAGGGCCATCTCGCAAGTATATTGGATCCACTCGGGCCATCCCGCAAGTATATTGGATCAACTCGGGCCATCCCGCAAGTATATTGGATCAACTCGGGCCATCCCGCAAGTATATTGGATCCACTCGGGCCATCTCGCAAGTATATTGGATCAACTCGGGCCCACAATTCTCAAAGACTGGTCTGATTGGCAACTGCTCTGGCGAAGGGGCTTACCAGTTCCTGGAGCACCATTCAATACCACCCTTGGGAGGCTTGATGCCCATTTCCTCGTACAACTCAGGGTGGTTAATGGCAATGCCACCGCCTCTTAGATCTCCTGGATCTGATCCCAATCCACCGATATCAGCGTGAGACTTCTCGACTGGTCCAACTCCATCACTGAGACCATTGGTCAGCTTCGTCTTGTAAACACCAACAATAAAAACGACTTGTGGTGTGGAAATACAGAGCATCCTGGTTCCAATAAACCCTTGTGAGACATGTGGAAACACAGCACTCCGATCCGGCAGTGCTGCAACAATGGCGTGGTTGTCGTCTATGATTTCTCTCCCCTCTGCTTGTTTGGCCTCTGCTGGAATGGGAACTTCTCTTCCAAGAACCCGTACATCCCTTTGCTTGTTTGGCCTCTGGCTGGAATGTTTGGTAGAAAGGAACTCCCCCAAGATTAAGTGTCCTGATTCAACTTCAATAGCAATTAGTGGGTATTAGGTGCACATTGGGCAACGGCGGTATCAGGATAGGTCAAGTGAGTCAAGTTATCAAGCAAGTAGCAAGCAAGTAGCAAGTCAAGTAGCAAGTCAAGTAGCAAGTCAAGTAGCAAGTCAAGTGGATCAAGCAAGTAGCAAGTCAAGTAGCAAGTCAAGTAGCAAGTACCAAGCAAGTAGATCAAAGAGAGCAAGGTGCCACCTTAGAGTCTCTGATCCAGACTTTTGGAAGCAATGGAGACGTCTTGGAATTGCAAATGCCGCTATCCTGAGGCTAGACCTCGGCTTGGAAGATTGAGGTGACATCTTGAAGGAAGGAAGGAGCAAGGCCAGATCTGCTTGAGTGAGGTCCCTGTGTTGATAACACGTTTGCTGACCTTTGATGCGGGGACATTTCGGATTCTCAAACTTGTCTTTGTCGTTTCTTGACGCAATCGGATGTTTCGAGTATATCGGCACCGCCGTACGTAAACCGCATCAGGGCTTTCCATTGGGACCGCCAGAATCAACACCAACGTTTGGATTGGAGTTTTGGCCTCTTGGGGTTCTTTCCCACAGCACCAGAGCCTTCAAACGCACGCTTAGCACACAGTGATGTCCTCTTGGATCATATGAAAACGCTGTTCAGCATCAAGCTTCGGATGCTGGCCGGGGCGGGATTCCTGGTAATGGGAATCTCCTGCCGCGTCTCAGTACCTAGCGTGTGACATCTGGAAGTCGATAGGGCACATCTTTGGGGATGTACAGGTGTACCAAATCCACTGGTCATAGACCACGTAATCCCCGGGTCTTCCATATTGACGGCTAGCTCTAGCATGCACTTTTTTTTGACGGCCATGAAAGTCAAAATGTTGTGTTGGAATTGGAATGGTCCCGAGTAGCTGCTTATATGCACTAGATCATTCAATGGAATATCACGTTGAATAAGCGCTTAGCTTGGAACAGCAAAAGACTCCCGTGTAACATGAGAACTCCCGGCTAACATGAGAACTTCCGGCTAACATGAGAACTCCCGGCTAACATGAAAACATCGCAATCCTGACTGAGTGGCACAAGCACAGATTCTCCGCTCTCGTAGACTAGGTTTCTTCGTTGATCCTCTGGCTGCACAACCACTCTTCACTATACCCCACCAAAGATGTAGGCCATGGACTCACCAACGACATGTACCCTTAAAATGGGGCCGATGGATTCTTCCACTAGAATGTTGCAGGCCACTGCTTCACAGATGAGAGTTCATGGAAGGGGATAGAACACACGGCATGTACGCAGTGTGCAGAGTATTCATGTGGTATTTCCACAGTGGTATTTCCACAGTGGTATTTCCACAGTGGTATTTTGGTGTTCTCGGACTCCATCCAGTCCGATCGTTTTCAGTGTTTCCCGAATCTTATGGACTGACAGAGTCACTGCATCTTTTCTGGATCCCTTTGGTCTTTCCAGATTTCCAGATTTGAGCGCTTCAGATTCGTGGATGCTTCGGTCTTTTTCACAATGTCTTTAGAAGAGACAGTCGTCGAATAATCCAAGAGGGGCCTATCGGCAACAGTCTCTGCGAGTCCCCAACCAAACGATCATTTGTATCAAACGATCATTGCACCAAACGATATTCGTACCAAACGATATTCGTACCAAAACGTTTGATGGAGCAACTGGTGCTTAATGTAGGCATTCCCAAAGCTCACCAAAAGAGACTGCATGGCCGAGGCGTTTATGAGAGAAGATGGAGTCAAACAGTGGCGGCGCACGAATCGAAGCAGCTTGACGTATTGACTTGTTCACCGCATAGCGAAAGCTCAACTCTTGCTCAATTTAAGAGCACTGGCGCTGCAGATTGAGCGAAGCAGCGGGCGGAGAGCTGGCACCGCCATATTTGGACTCTTCGGTGTATAGACTCCACTTTCAGCAGACGGATCAGTAGCTGAAACCACGGAGACCCGACGGCAATTGATAGCCGTCCAGGCAGACCCAGAGAAGTTGCTCACCGATATTTTCGAGTCACCAACACTGCCTCCAGTCACTAAACCGCTGCTGCCTCCAGTCACTAAACCGCTGCTGCCTCCAGTCACTAAACCGCTGCTGCCTCCAGTCACTAAACCGCTGCTGGTCACGATGGTATAACAATGGACTCCTTTAATTGGATCAACGGGTATGAACGAAGACTAACGTCAGCTTCACCTTCTCGCGTCTCCTCCCCCGACACCCCGTAAGGCCCGTCGGTTTAAGCTCAACGCGTTCCATAAGTAAGGGCAGAGAACGAAGTAGGAAAGCACATTTTCCTCACGAAAGACTGTAGACGAGCAGGCACTCAATTTTCGTACCTTCATAATCCATGGATCTCCACTTGCCCGGCATCACCCCAGACCAGAATTCCCTTAATTTCCGGATATCACTTCGACAGAATAAAGTTAATTATTTGCCGATCTCTCCATCCTTTAATATTCGTCTTTGTTCATCTTTGCTTCTCATCTTTCTCATCTTTCTCATCTTTGATTCCCATTCTTCAAGGCATGCTTTCATATTCATGCTTACATATGCAGCAATTTCCATCAATTTCATCAATTTCATCAATTTCATCAATTTCATCAATTTCATCAATTTCATCAATTTCATCAATTTTCGTCAATTTCATCAATTTCATCAATTTCATCAATTTCATCAATTTCATCAATTTCATCAATTTCATCAATTGCATCAATTTTAATCCTTTTCATCATTTTCCCTCAATTTTCATCCTCTCCATCCCTCCATCTTCCATCCTCCATCCTCCATCTATTCAATCTCCATCAGCAAGACGCCGCCTGGATTGCACCTTGGGCCTTGGCAAACAAACAAAACACCTCTTGCTATTGCAAATCCTCTGGAATGCTGTCCAGGTAATTTGGCCACGGGTTGTATGCAGGCCTCGTCAAGAAAACAAAGCGGAAGTAGAAATTTCCTGGCAACTCACTGGCGCGGGATACCCTGTATTTATACCCGGGTCGAGCATGCACCCCGCCCGCATGCATTAGGGGCTGCATACCTGCGGCAGTCAGACTTCAAACGTGTTTCAGATCCAAAACACGCGGCCGTGTTCTGGGGTGCAGGGCACGTGACACCAGTACATCCGGGGTCTCAACTGCTGCGAAACGAGCGAGTGCGCAACGCTTCGCTGGAGCCGGTCGTCTCCTGACTCCCATCCTTCACAGGACTTGAATTAACGGATTCGTCGATCAGCTCATCAGAGTGTGTGGCAAGATCGATGTCTGGCGCGAGAATTTTCGGCTGGATGCGGTTTCATTTCCGATGCCCTTGAAACTCGCCTAACACATCTGCTGTTACATCCTGCACTCCTGACCATTTGACATAGCCACTTTCACATTAACGTTTCGGATATGTTGGCTGCAGGATGGTCCGATGCCTAAACGGGTGTCCACGTCAGACTCTGGGCAACATGGCAGTTCGGTCTGGAATGGCAGTTCGGTCTGGAATGGCAGTTCGGCCTGGAATGCCCGTGTATGCAGGCTCATGACCTCCGACCCGTATATAGGGCTGCTTCACCTGGGCATACGAGACGCACGTCTCTCATTTGCTCCAGGAGGCTTATGTCACTTCGTCTTCAAGGAAGCAAGGTCGCTGCAGGCCGCACGGGCGCACGGCACCTGTGGTGTGTGCAGGTTTCAGTGCCTAAGCCGGCGCTTATCAACACAGACCCGCGTCCTGGTCCGGACGCTGCATGCGCCGGAATGCCTCGGGGTGCCTCGGAATGCGTCGGGATGCGTCGGAATACCTCGGGATGCGTCGAAATGCCTCGGAATGCCTTGGAATGCCTTGGGATGCGTCGAAATGCCTCGGAATGCGTCGGAATTCCTCGGGATGCGTCGAAAAGCGTCGAAATGCATCGGAATGGTCTGCATGCGTCTGCGTCATGCTTCCAAAGGGGCCTGCTAGGCCTGTTAGAGCAGTCTTCGGAAATGGTCTTTGGAGGTGGGAGACAATGCATTGCTGGAGAAGTAGAAGAATCACCTCTTCATTGCGTCACCTAATGCGTCACCTAATGCGTCACCTTCTTCGTTCACCCTCTTTGCGGCGCCGCCGGTAGACCTGACTCTTGTCCCCTTCTGGACAGAAGACCCACTTGCGAAACGCTCCTCGTCCATCTGAACGATCCTTCTGCAGGACCACCTCTGAGTCGATGCAGCAGCACCGGCTTTGGCCATATTTTGGTCTCCGATATTCCGATTATCCCCGAGTCACCAGTGGCCGCCACGAATGTACTTGAACTCTTCGTGTCTCTTGCAACCTCCATGCTGCGTCCTGCATACTGCGGCCCTTCCTGTCGGTGTAATCTCCTGCAAAATCACCAAATCGTCAGTCCAATCGTCAGTCCAATCGTCAGTCCCATCGTCAGTCCAATCGTCAGTCCAATCGTCAGTCCAATCGTCAGTCCCATCGTCAGTCCAAATGCTCGGCCTGCACAGGCGTTCGCTTGCCGGGGTAGAATCCGTCAGTGCCCAAAAGCACGGCCATTTTGTCCAAAACCCGAGTGATGGAGTCCAAACTATGGTACGTTTTGGAAAGCCACCGTGAAACATGCGCCTTCTGCATATTCGCCTCGGCGTATGCATAACTGCCCACGGCGCTTTGAAGAGCATCCTTGCTCTGGAGAAGGGCGCTCCTGCACTCAAGCACCGCCCCGCCTCTCTCCCGGTCCACGCCGTACACTAGCCGCTGTATATATGCCGCCGCTAGCTCCATGTGGAAAACGCCCTTGTGGATGCGGTCCGGCGCCGAAAAGTCCGGCGTGCAGATCTCGTGTATCCGGGTTGTGAGCCCTTCCAACGTCATGCGGGACCCGCCCATCTCCATGAACCGAAGCGCAAGCACCTCCACGAACACGCCCGCCAGAGATGCCAAACGACTGCTCAATGCATTCTCGAGGAAGTTGTGCTGCATCTCCGTCTTTTTGTGTCCTGCACACAGCACGCTCTCCGGCCCGCTTGTCTCCAACACGACTTCCTGGACCACTTCGTGGAACTCCTGCGCCATGTCATGTAGCACGGTATCTGCAGTCACGCCCGCAACGTACCGGTTTAGCACCGGCCCGACGAGCACTGCACACAACCGCCCCCGTTGGTGTTTGTTCAAGAGATAGTCCGAGCTCGCCAAGTAGAAGTGTGTGGCGATTTCTCGGCGCTCCGCGGGCAGGCGGCATTTTGCGAGGCTCACGAGCATCACGATGCTGCTTTTGTACGTGAGCTGCACGAGGTTTCTGTTGAAATGGGCCAACTTCAAGCGGCACTGTGCAGGATCGCCTCCTCCCAACGCCGCCATGAGCTCGGCGAAAGACCGCCCGGGTTCGCCGCCAGCGCCGCCAGCACCGCCGTTCTGCAAAAGAGCTGCGTGCACTCTGGCGAGGTGTGGGACCAGGGCGGTCTTCAAGACGGCGTCTAGGATGCAGGACACACTTTTGTTTGCGTTCCATTTTCCGGGGTATTCGACGGCCTCGGTGTCGCAGGCCGCCGCATCCGGCACTGGGGCCGAGAAGAAGTAGAAGTGCCGGCGGAAACCCAACTCTGCATCTTTCCGGAGGTACAGGTCTACCAAGTCCTGCACATAGCGCGCGTCGTGGCCCATCGTGTATTCGTAGCCCATACCATTGTCATTCAATTCCTCAAGGAAATCTAGCCGTAGCTGGTTCATTTGCTCCGCCCGCGCCTTTTCTTTGCATCTTTCTGCGTCAATTTGTCGTTGAATTTCATCATTTTGCCGGAGAAGACGCCGGTTTTTCTCTCCCTGCACGAGAAAGACATGCGGGATGTCGACGTCGGAAACCGGGGAGTCTGGGTCGGTCGTGGTGGCGAGATCCGACGACGCTAGAGCTGGTGACTTTTGTATGAGGTCGTTTGGGGGCTGTAGCGGTCGCAGAATGTCGGGGTTTTCGCCAAAAGAGGACTTTTCGGGCCGCTTTATATGGTCGGGCTGGATTTGGCGGAGAATCCAGTCATCTTCATCGCTGGACGAGGACATACACTTGTGTTGCCAGAGTGAAAGCGGTGCTACGAAACCAGTACATCAGCGCGCCTCCAAATCCGTACACCACGGAAAACCCAGACATCTACACACATCCGTACACCAATAGTGAAAAATCCAGACACCAAAATGTATACATCCGTACACCTTTTGTTAAAAACCCAGACACCAAAATTTACACATCCGTACACCAATTTTGAAAAACCCAGACACCAAAATTTACACATCCGTACACCAATTTTGAAAAACCAAGACACCAACTCCATACATCCGTACACCATGACTCCGCGTCCGCCGCATCAGCACGCTACAACTGGTTATCGATAGAGATCGCCAAACTGAGGCGGTCACTGCGTGAAGGACGACCAGGCGGGATCTGCTGGTCGTGCGATGCACAAGGGTGTCTCGGAGAAAGGTGCGAAAAGGTAACTCCGCGCAACTCCACGGCGCATGCATGCAGACGGAAGATGCGGAGATACATCACCTCAACCTCTGCATGCTGCAAGCATGTCATACCACCCATTCAATTCCGAGGGTGCGTCCGGCGGGGCTGGGGACTGGCTATATAAAGAGGCCCTCCCCCTGCTTTTTTCCCCCCTGCGAAAAACCCTTGCACACCTTTTCGAGCTACTTTCGACACGCACTTTCGAACCTACATTTGCTCATCAACTTACACCATGTACCCAGAAACATTTGAAGCCATTGGAGTGATCGACTACGACGATTGGTTGAACCCCAAGCGGTTCGAATACAAGCCCCAAGAATTCCGGGATTACGACGTGGATGTCGAGATCCAGGCTTGCGGAGTATGTGGCTCCGATCTTCACGCCGCCAGCGGCAACTGGGGCCGTCCGTATGCGCCAGTGGCAGTGGGCCATGAAATCGTGGGCAAAATCGTCAAGATCGGCGCTAACGCCAAGAAGGGCTTGAAGTTGGGCGACCGTGTGGGGATCGGCGCCCAGGCAGACTGCGATGACAAGTGTGTGGCTTGCAGCATGTCGTACGAGAACAATTGCGCCAACACGGTGGGCACTTACTTCGGAACGTATCCGGAGACGGGCATCAACACTATCGGTGGTAATGCATCGCACATTCGGGTGAACTCCAAGTTTGCCTTCAAGATCCCCGACTCTCTTGAAACACCGTACGTGGCCCCGCTTCTTTGTGGCGGTATCACGGGATTCTCGCCACTCCTTCAGGCCAAGGTGGGCAAAGGTACCCGCGTAGGGGTTTCTGGAATTGGAGGCATTGGCCACATGACGGTGCTCTTTGCCAAAGCGCTTGGCGCCGAGGTCACCGCAATCTCGAGAAACTCGTCCAAGGAGAAACTAGCCAAAGAGCTTGGCGCAGACCACTACGCTGCGACCGACGACCCTGATTTCGAGAACAAGTTCTCCAGTACCGTGGATGTCCTTGTGAATACCAGCTCCTCGTTTTCCGGCTCCTCCTTCGACAAAACGTTGGACATGCTCGTGCCTCGCGGGCAGATGATCTTCATCACTGCACCTCCGGCCAGCGAGAAGCTCGAGCTCACTCCGTTAGCGTTGCTCAAGAAAAACATCTCCGTGACGGGCTCGGCCATTGGCTCGGTGGAGGAGATCCAGTACATGATTGACTTTGCTGCGGAGCACCAGATCAAGCCATGGGTAGAGACCATTGACATGAGCGAGGAGGGTTTGAGAGAAGCCTGGAAACGGGCTGAGGCCGGCGACGTCAGGTTCAGATTCACCATGGTCAACTACGACAAATGCTTCAAGTAAGCAACGTTTTGGGGGGTTGGCGATGCGTTTCGTGGTACAGCATGAGCTGACTGTGGGTGAATGCAGGCAAAGCCGAGACTGAATACAGAGACTTTTTTGGAACTCCCCAGCATCTATGCACTGTACGCACCCCGAACAGAGTATAGTACCGCCCAAACCCCAGTCTAGCCAACATACTTACACCGGCGGCGGCCTGTTGCATGCGGCGTCCTGCACCCAGCGCAGGGCAATCTGGCCGTGCAACATCCTGCACCCAGCCCTGGGATATTTCTCCGCGGTGCGAGTGACATCTCCGGCCAATGGTCTCCCAATTCTTCAAGTCCACCGTCTCCAATTTCAAGCCCACCCGGCCCGTCTCGTTCAAGGGACCGGATTCGGCGACCACCAATGTCTCGGAAATCATCGATGCAGTGGCGCCAGAATTCTCTGCAAATGCCCACTTTTACGTCAACCCACTTCTTTCCAGCGGCCACGCCCAGACCGCCTACACGGCCCTCAACAAGTTCGAGGCCGTCGATCAGGTATACTACAAGCGACGGATAGTTCCTGTGCAGTCAGACCGACACTTCTACCAAGTGAAAGGCGACAAAATGCCATACGACCGGTGGCTGGGGCAATCGACGTTTGCCCTCGACTTCGTGGTGCCAAAGTACGATGAAACAGACGAGACCCATCTCCTGTTCAAGCCGGCCTCCCAGAAACACTCGTTGCCGCCCCGGACTCAGTACATGGACCCAATGCAGGAGCATGCCATTTTAGACAACGACAAGCCGCTTGTGTTGGCATTGCACGGGCTTGCGGGCGGCTCGTACGAGTCGTATCTACGTGCATTTGTGCACACGGCCACGGAAAAGTACGGGTTCGACGGACTTGTGCTTAATGCCCGCGGCTGTGCCAACCACACCATCACTTCACCCCAGTTGTTCTGTGGTTTATGGACCAACGACTTGCGATACTTGATCAACGAGCATATCCTGAAGAAATGGCCCCACAAGCGCATTTTCTTGATTGGGTTCTCGCTTGGGGGATCCATCATCGCCAACTACTTGGGGCAAGAGGGCGCCGCTGTGTACAGGAACATCAAGGCTGCCGCCATCATGGGCTCGCCCTGGGACTTCCCGCAGGCGTCCACGGCCTTGATGGACTCGTACCTTGGCAGCAAGATCTACTCGCCCAAAATGTGCCAGAACTTGCTTAAGTTGCTCGACCAGCACTATGAGGGCCTGCTCGAGGCCAATGACGTGATAGCACGCTACAAGGCTGACCCCGCAAGCGTGCAGCTCCACTCGCTACGTGACTTTGACGATAACTTCACGTCCACGCTCTTCGGCTTCAACTGCGCCCTGGAGTACTACCGACACGCGTCTCCGGACCAGAGGTTGTTGAATGTACGGGTTCCTACGATCATCGTCAGCTCGATGGACGACCCCATCGTGGGGTCCAAGAGCTTGCCAAAGTCCGAGGTCAAGTTGAATCCTTACACGCATATGATTGTCACGCTGATTGGGGGCCACTTGGGGTGGTTCGACTATATGCACAACCGGTGGTACTCGGAGCCAATGGCCCGGGCGTTTGCCGAGATCGACAAGCACACGGTGGCGGACATCCCCGAGTCCGACTTGCCACGAGCCAGCCATGGCAACTGGGCGCACGACCGCTTGGTCCAGTAGGCTGCAGTTTAAGGGACTTTGCACGGGGCGTCCTGTGTATTAGACATATATACAGTGCAGTCTAGCTGACGTATCTCAGGTGGTCGTACGGCTCGAAGGCCCGGAGCTGCTGCTTGCAGATTCGGATGTCGGCGCAAGGTCTCTTGGGCACCTCCTTTCTGAGGCTGACCTCCACCTCGAGATCCTCTTTGAGCGGCTGCGGCAGTTGGGGCGGCTGAAGCGCCTTTGCCGGGGCCTTGGAGTCGTTGAAAAAGTCACAGGCTCTCACCATTCGAGCCAAAGTGGCCAAGCCCACCCGCTCGTTGGGATTCAAGGCGAAGATCGCATTCAACAACTCGTTGAACTGCCTCAGGATCGGGAGAATCGCCAGCAACACGTTCTTGTCCCGCATGATGTACGTGAAGAAAACATCCTGGCGGTCTTCGATGTTGGCGATGGGCCATGGGTTCCGTGCGCACGTGACGTTGATGAAGAGCACGCCCAACGACCACACGTCGCCGGCCAAAGTCGGGAAATACACCTTTTCCAGATCAAGCGGCGAGCCGCCACAGCGGAACTGCGCCATGTCCAAAAGCGATTTGACGAGTTTGTTGGTGCTGAAGTTGACGATGCGCTCGGGGGCCATATAGAAGTTGGAGCCACGGCACACGTTGCAACACACCCACTCGGACGACATGGCGAGGCCAAAGTCGATCAAAGTCACGCGAAGCTCGCGGTAGTCGACGGGCTCGTCCGACTGGCGGACGTACGCCCGGTTGTAGGAGACCATGATGTTCTCCGGCTTCAAGTCACAGTGGTAGACACTGTGCAGTGCGCAATGGCGGATGACGTCGATGAGCTGCAACATGCAGTTTTTCATGAGGAGCTGGCGGTCCTGTGTTGGCGGCGGATTGCTGAACATCTGGCCGTCGATGATGGCGCCGAACAAGTCGCCGTCTGGAAAATAGTCCATGACGGTGACAAGCGCCGTGTCCTGCACAGTGTACACGTGGTGGAGTGTGGCGATGTTCTGGTGGCTGTGCACCTTCAAGTGGAGGGCCACCTCCTTGAGAAGCGGCCCAAAGGCGGCGGCCCCCGGCGAAAGCCCGCTGCCGTCCGGGTGCCTGTGGCCTGCATGCAGACATCCGTCGGCCAACTCCGAGTCTGCCAACGCCGCCAACTGCGCAAGGTCCACCTCCGTGACCGAAAGCGGCGTGGCGAACGTGCGGTGCACCCGGCGCTCCACGTTGGTGTCCGACGGGCCTTTCAAGAGGATTTTGGCTGCGTACTGTGTGCCGGCGCTGTCCTCCACGAGGTATATCAAGCCGAAGGTGCCGGCGCCGATCTTGCGGCGGAAAACGAACCTGGCGTTGAGCCTCAACCCGCTGAGGCTGTAGTCCTGTGCCGAAGCCACGGACGGCCCGTTCAAGAGGTTTACGATGTGTAGTCCCATGGTGGGTGCCTGTATGCAGTATGCAGCTAAGCTGGTGGAGTTTGGGTTTTGCTGCAGTGGGTGGGTTTGGGGTGGTGTGGCCTGGCGTGGATGTGGCTGTGAAGCTGTTTTGCCTTTGAAGCTGGGCCGGGGGACGGCCGGCTATATAGCCGTGAAATCAGGTGATTGCGGAACCAGATGGCCTGATGACCTGCATATGCGCCCGACTGGCTCGATGTCACGTTTGGACTGTGAACGCCGGCCGCAACGTTTGTGCGGTGATCTGCGCGTTACTGCTGTATCGGGTGCTCCATTCGGAACGCCAGAAACAATACAAACGACCTGAGGGGGGAACTCGGGTGAATAGATAAAACCCCCGTACACCACACCCGTACACCATACCACTGCTTGCACTTTTGCGGGCGTGGGAGCGCGCAGCTCGCTGGGCTTTGCAGCGTTCACAAATGCGCCGCACCCTCTTAGGGGAACCGTGGACGGAATTGGTGGGTGTACGGGTTTTTACTTCCGGTGCTCGGATTTCTTGCTTCTCATAAAAAAGCTCACACCGGGACTTTTTGG
Organism: Metschnikowia proteae; assembly: GCA_002370515.1. Classification (NCBI taxonomy): domain Eukaryota; kingdom Fungi; phylum Ascomycota; class Pichiomycetes; order Serinales; family Metschnikowiaceae; genus Metschnikowia; species Metschnikowia proteae. Next base: position 74,294 of record NKYY01000031.1, on the reverse strand, counting down.
CTGATTTTTCAGGGGTGATGTGTCCGGAATTCCAGCAGTCCGCCAACCCAATTTGCAGCGCCTGGCTGCCCAAATGGGCCCCTTTGCGCTGGGCCTTTTTGTCGTGGGGTTGTGTGGTGTACGGGTGTTTGCGCAGCATGCGCGCGAGTTCCGAGGGCTGCGGTGTTCCGCCAGCGTTCTTCGCTGGGTCTGCTACGGCCGCTTTTCGTGGCTTGGACTATTGTGCAAAAAGATTGCAGCACCACAATTTCACACATGGTCTCCCACTGCATTACTCACTGTGGCCCTAAGTGGCTTGACTAACGTTGATCGGACGGGAAACAGTATTTTCCACTTGGTATGGCCGCAACCGGAAGTTAAAAACGAGCTTGTTGTCTGGTTAGCTCTGCCAAACAGCCCTTCGAATACGTACAAGTGGAGACATAGCCCCTTAGGTTATTTCCACCATGCAGCAGATCTACCAAAGAGTCTCCGACGTCCCGTTTAGGTTGAGGATGGTAGGGTCCCTAGACGCCCCTATACTGTTTCAGATCTGAGACGCATATGCATACGCGTGCATCCACAGAGCGCCACGTGGACTCTCCTCAACTATATAAGAGATACGGCAACCCCCTTGCAAAGAGCAGTTCCTACTAGTATTTCGAAAGGCAAAACATTCTGAGTTCGATAACAAGCCGATCTCTTAAGAGAATGTCGTAATCTTCAATAACCATACTACGTAGTGATTTCAGCTCAAGCCAAGTCAACAGACACTTGGTCTTACATGGGGGTACGGGTTTGTGAGTCCTTTCCCTGGCCAGCCTGAAGGAACGAAGGAGACCTCGAGCTTCAAGCAGCCGAATCGAGCTCGGCCTGCATGTCAGCTGTGCCATGGGTGCAAAGTTCCTCAGCCGTCATGGTAGAGCTGGGGCAGTGAATTGGAGAAAGCTGATTTTTTGTTTTTACCCTTTTGAACTTGGTAAATTGCGCCCTCAATTACCAGACTGGGTTGACGTGCAGTAAAGTGCATAGATTATTGACTGATTGTTGACTGCTCTGTTCATAGCGATCATTGCTGCCGAGAGACAATACACCCATATACACACTTTGACGCGAGCTTCTTCGAACATGAAGAGCGTGCATTGGTTGCGACTGGCTCTTTAAGGGTGCGGCCTTCCGGATTTCATAGCATCATGCAAGAGGCCGGCCATGAATCTTGGGGTTAATGAATCTTTTGAGAATATGAGAAAACTGGATGCTGGGATCGAGCAGCTCGTCCCCATGTGATGACGAGATGAAATTGGGAAGATTGGCGGATTGGCGCTAGAGAGAGCTGATGATTTGGGGCTCCCTCCCAGAGTCGTCGAGTTCAGAAAAGACTTTTTCAACGAGGAGACAGACTTTTCAACGAGGAGACAGACTTTTCAACGAGGAGAAAGACTTTTTCAACGAGGAGAAGATTTATATGCGTCGCTTTACAGCGACTCCAAGACAACATTCAACGAGTTTGTTGCCGAGGGTATCGTGCTTAACAACTACGCCAACATCTTCACCCTCATCACAAGAATGCGGCAGTTGGCGGATCACCCGGTGTTGAAGAGGATTGGAACCAATGCCATTTCCAGTGAAGTGGATGGAGTAATCATGTGCCAATTATGCGACGATGAGGCCGAGGAGCCCATCGAGTCAAAGTGCCGGCTCAAGTTCTGCCGAATGTGCATTTCTGATACTGCCAGAGTTTCTCGGGCGAGGAGAAAACCTTACGCGTCCGGTGTGCCATATAGGGCCATCGATTTGCGGCAACCGTCGATCGAAGTGGACGAGGAGCTGTTTAAGGGCTCCATCGTCAAGCGCATCAAGTTGGGTACCCAGGAAGCGGGGGAAGTCGTCAGATCGAAGCGTTGGTCGAAGAGCTATACAAACTCCGGTCTGACAAGCACACAATCAAGTCCATTGTGTTTTCGCAGCTCACGTCGATGCTAGACTTGATCGAGTGGAGGCCAAGACCGCCGGTTTGAAACGGTCAATATCCGGGTCCATGTCGCCACGACAACGAGACAATACCATCAAGTACTACAACACGTCGGGGGGTTTCTTGGTGTGTAGCGGATTGGCGGATTGGCGGATTGGCTTTTGGCTTTTGGCTTTTGGCTTTTGGCTTTTGGCTTTTGGCTTTTGGCTTTTGGCTTTTGGCTTTTGGCTTTTGGCTTTTGGCCAAAGCAGTTCCCGTTCCCCTCTCCGTGCTCTGCTCGGCCACTTCCTCGTCGACACCACGAAACAGGCTTATCCATCCGCCTCACAAACGAACCAGGGTCTCGTACTCTATCAGCTTTTACGTGCAAGCGCAGAGACAGAATGCCATGGTATTCCCCTGCAAGTCACTCATACATTCGAGGCAAAGCTACCCAAACACGCTACTAACACAACACTCTCGAATCACATTCACGTGACCGTTCTACCCCGTTAGGTGGCCCATCTTTACAGGTCGATAAGTTATTCTATATATCTCGAACATTAGATGTATCGATCTTATAGATATCACTACGTATCTGTCAAAACTTTAGTCGATGAATATTATATATCAGATAATCTGGAAGGACATAATAGCCAAAATGGGTTCCAAAAAGTGTGTCAAATATGTCATTATATTCAATGATGGATAGAAGAATATATTGAGTTTAATAGTCAACACTGATATAGCTATAGTGATATCTATTCTTCAATCTATGCTGCGCAATATATAATCATCAAGACATATAAACCCATTACCACGAAACGGAATTCTTTGAATTGGGTACGGGTGTTTAAGAACCTACTCCGAATACCTAAGGTGGAGCAACCAGAGCCACCGAGAAAGGTGCAACAAGCCATGTCCTCTGAAGCTTTGACTCCAAGCTGAGCATACTCCATGGTGCACATAAGAAAAGATGAAATGATCTGAATAGTAAATCTAGACACAATATCGTGAACAGTTAGCTATTAGTTTATTTTACTATTATTCGCTATAAGAGCTATTTGTAATATTCTTTCTTATAGTGAGTTACTTTGTTGTTAATTTCTTATAGTGAGTTACTTTGTTGTTAATTTCTTATAGTGAGTTACTTTGTTGTTAATTTCTTATAGTGAGTTACTTTCTTGTTAATTTCTTATAGTGAGTTACTCACTTATTAATTTCTTGTAGTGAGTTACTTTCTTGTTAATTTTTTATAGTGAGTTACTTTGTTGTTAATTTCTTATAGTGAGTTACTTTCTTGTAAATTTCTTATAGTGAGTTACTTTCTTATTAATTTCTTGTAGTGAGTCACTTTCTTGTTAATTTTTTATAGTGAGTCACTTTCTTGTTAATTTCTTATAGTGAGTCACTTTCTCATAGTGAGTTGTTATTCGCTGGTACAATTACATCACATGCTCTAGTTACATATCATGGAGGTGTTGCTCTGCTTTGTTGAATCTTACCACTTGTGCAGGAAACGTGTTGCAGCCGTGAGAATTGCGAAATAGACATCAGATCCACCACCTTCAGTCTTTCGGCCGCAGGCGTGGCGTAGTACAACTGCACCATAAGCTGCAACAATGAAAAACAACGGAAAAATGATTATCGCCTGCTTGACTGGATTGGCTTGCCAGAACTTGCCATTAGTCATTTTCAGCTTCGGCAGGCTTCGACTTTACTGCTCACACAGTCGAGTGGTACAATATTGAATAAAGTCAGTTATATTGTGACCTTAAGCGGAGTGTGCAATAGCGTATTTCTGGCGACACTGTTAAGTGATGATATGATAACGTTCATTATTATGATATAACGTTCATTATTATGATATAACGTTCATTATTATGATATAACGCTCATTATAATGATATAACGTTCATTATTATGATATAACGTTCATTATTATGATATAACGTTCATTATTATGATATAACGTTCATTATTATGATATAACGCTCATTATAATTATAAATATTGATTAACTATAATAAAAATAAGGTGGATGGGATGGATCATATAAGATAGCCCGCACCATCTTGCGCGTGAGTATACAAATAATAAGCTGAATATAGTCATTGTTATCTAATACATTAATAGATTAATAAACATTTCATGGAACCCGCTGTATGAATGGGCAAGCTGTCCACTTGTTGAACACCGTGTTGGCCTACTGCACCCGCTGAAACGCCCAGAACGGAGGAAGCATACAGTCTTTGACTGAAAAGTTGCAGGTGATTTCTCGACATGTTCTTTTCTGAGTGGCCAGAAAGCAGCCGCCAGAAAGCAGCTACCGCAGAGCCCGCCAGTAAAAGGCTTGGATGCAGAGAAGCTTGTTCCTGCACACGTGGGGTTTGCTTCCACCAGGAGACGAGTTGGCTGAGCTTTCGGCCAACAAAGTCTATTGGAACCACAGGAAGAACTTGGTCCACATAAGGTATGGAGTTGATTAGTCGAGGGATTTTCCACCAGAAGTACAGAGAAACCTCATGTGGTTGTCTCTGGGACTCACGCACAGCAATGCGCACAGGAAGATCCAGTCGAGGGTGCCAATGCCTTGATGCTGGACTTGGACTTCGGTACCTATTTGCGTCGTCCATTGGAACTGGCGTATTACCGGCTTGGGAATAGCGCCAGAGCATTCAACTTTTCCGGTGTGTGAAGGCTACACGACAGAGTTGGCGAGAGCCTTCCATCGTAAACGAGTCGGAGACTTTGCATATGTAGGTGCTGCTGGTGTCACGACTGGCCGAAAGAAGAAGTGCTGGTTGGACTTGGTTGTGAAGTATTCCGATGTATCAGCGGCACCGTTGCCATCACCGATGGATGTCTGGACTCAAGAGCAAGGCACAAAAATATAGCACAAAATATAGCACAAAAATATAGCACAAAATATAGCACAAAAGTTATAGTAGCAGTAGCACTAAATTATAGTAGCAGTAGCAGTGACAGTAGCGTAGCGTAGCGTAACAGTACGTAACAGTAGCAGTACGTAACAGTAGCAGTACGTAACACTGCACTTCACTCACTGCTGTCGCGAGCCGGCTCTTCTACTCTAGGTATTTGGCCATGTTCAAAACACCCCGGCCAAGTGTACTTGTCTACCATGGCGTGGCTGCTCAGGCGAAACGCGCATCTTTATCGGTTTCCATGCAACATGTCCGCTGGTCCAACACGAAACTCACCAAATGGGTGATGGGGTAGGCTAGTGGTGAACCCTCATCAGTAGATGGTACCGTATGACTCGATAGTGGTATGTCACTATCTGGTAATCTGGTAATCTAGTAATCTGGTAATCTGGTAATCTAGTAATCTAGTACTCTAGTACTCTAGTAATCTAGTACTCTAGTACTCTAGTAAACTAGTACTCTAGTACTCTAGTACTCTAGTAATCTAGTAAGCTAGTAATCTAGTACTCTAGTAATCTAGTACTCTAGTACTCTAGTACTCTAGTACTCTAGTACTCTAAAAATCTAGTACTCTAGTAATCTAGTAATCTAGTAATCTGGTACTCTAGTAATCTAGTAAGCTAGTAATCTAGTACTCTAGTAATCTAGTAATCTAGTACTCTAGTACTCTAAAAATCTAGTACTCTAGTAAACTAGTAATCTAGTAATCTGGTAATCTAGTACTATCTAATCCTATCTAGTAATCTACTACTATCTACTACTATCTAGTAATCTACTACTATCTACTACTATCTAATACTCTAGTACTCTAGTAAACTAGTAAACTAGTAAACTAGTAATCTAGTACTCTAGTACTCTAGTACTCTAGTACTCTAGTAAACTAGTAAACTAGTAATCTAGTAATCTAGTAAACTAGTAAACTAGTACTCTAGTACTCTAGTACTCTAGTACTCTAGTAAACTAGTAATCTAGTACTCTAGTAATCTACTACTATCTACTACTATCTAATCCTATCTAGTAATCTACTACTATCTACTACTATCTACTACTATCTAGTACTCTAGTACTCTAAAAATCTAGTACTCTAGTAACATAGTAATCTAGTACTCTAGTACTCTAGTAATCTACTATCTACTATCTACTCTCTACTATCTACTATCTACTACTATCAGCCTCTTTCGATCTAGCCAAGTTCATGTGGCAAGCAATGCCTAAATCCGCTGAGACCATTTCAGTCGCTTGTCACCACCAATGCTTTCCACGAAGTAATCATACTTTTCGAGTCATTTGAAACCGAAGGTTTGTCACACAGAAGTGGCAAATTTATATTCTATTTAGGAAAGGTTTAGTTGGCCAAGTGGAGTGGCACACTCGTTTCAGGCAACACAGCGGTCTAGCCAATCTGTGGTTCTAGACTCGATCAAAGACTGAGTCCTTTCTGTTTCTGTGTTCTGACAGCGACACTCTTGATCAGGAAGTACGAGTCGTCGGGATCAGAAGCCAAACGTAGATCTCAACATTCCCAAGTTCGGTGACAACCTTTGCTTGAACACCGTGAGCATCTCAGGAGAACAAGTTGGATGGACCTTCTTACGTACTTGATGGAGATCTTCTCGAGTAGGAGAGCGGAGAAGAAATACCCTCTCTTAAAGTTGGTATTCCACGCGGAGACTTCAGCATAGTACCACGGCCTATTGACGTCTTTGATTGGCTGATGATTGTAACCTCCTGAGAATAGCCAGGTCCATTGGTCTCGCGGAATCGACCAGTGTACATCTACCCTTCACCTCGACCCCTCCAGAGGTGGCGGACAAAGGTGGCAGAAAGGTATCGGATACCAGCGGTACGAAAGTCTGGTCTTTTTACCCTGGCAAGACCCTGGTCCTCAGGTGCACCGACCGACCCAAGCCACTATCTATAAGCAAGACAGACGCTACTTCTCTAGACACTTAAGTCTGGGCCATGGATTTTTGGGATGTCAGTGGGGTGCCAAACTTTTACTTTCCGCCACTGATGCTGCAGCCGCCAGTGTCAACTCTAACAGTCTTCCAATGTTGTGTTTTGCAGCCGCCAGTGTCAACCGAGCTCATAAGAGTGGCGGTGAGGGCCCCAGGAATTGTAATAGCCACCATGGGTACCGGCTCATTGCCCGAGCTGACGAATGAACTTCATTATACTCAGCGGCACGCAGTATCCTGTGATCTACTCTAAAGAGATGGTATATTCCCCACACGGGTACCAAAGGGCAGGACCAACTATATGATTGCCGTACTCCTCTAAACAAATTTGAGCATCAACAAGATGAAAGTTTTAGGGGCGGTTGAAGTTTTAGGGGCGGTTGAAGTTTTAGGGGCGGTTGAAGTTTTAGGGGCGGTTGAAGTTTTAGGGGCGGTTGAAGTTTTAGAGGAGCGGTAAAGGTTGCTTCTCGATGACTAGTGATGGCCTGCTGAAAATGTTCAATATTCGCCTTTGAAAGAGGGAATATAGAAACGCTGTTCATGAATTAATTGCCGTAAGCTGCGTCAACCTCTTTGGTAAGCGTTCAAGATCTTCTTCCAACTCTGAGCCGAGGTGACGAAGCCGTTTTGGCGTCCGCTCATCAAGACAGCATTGAAGCAACCTCCCAAGCCCTGTGCCTTACCTGGAGACAACAAGTCTTTTGAATCCACGTCGGAAGAGAACGTGTCAAGATGAAATTCTTAGGCGCTTGAGATCAGCCGCCCATGCTGGGGGCAAGAAGACTGGAACTGGGTCGTATCTGGTCTCCGTTTGCATGCGCCCGAGGTGGCGCCATAAGCCATGTGGGAAGAGTGTGCACCGGATGGTCAGGAGTGCCAGCATTGGCGCCATAGCGGGGAACCAGCGTCGGATAGCCGGTGCTACCCTAGTTGGCAGGCATCCTTGGTAAGCTGTGATATATCACTTCTAGACACTTAGACCTAGACCTAGACCTAGACCTAGACCTAGACCTAGACCTAGACCTAGACCTAGACCTAGACCTAGACCTAGACCTAGACTTAGACCTAGACTAAGACCTAGACACCCAGACACTTCTACTAATCACTATTCATAAGGGCAAGATTACTAATTATAAAATATAAAATAATACCACATACAGCGAGATAGTGAAAGAGAATCATCGTAGATTACAGAACAGAGAAACAGTGGTGCAGAACTCCTTAGATGCCCAATGAGGGAGTTTGAACAATAGTATCTAATGTCGATAACCTAAATGTATAGATAGACTCGAAACAGGTGTATTTTAAGGTGTGCCAATTCACATTCACAGAGCTATGGTATGAGAGCGAGACGCACAATATACACAATGAGGTTCGTCCAAGAGAAAGTACTAAGACAAACATAATATTACACGTAATCCGGGTGAAATACATGTGTTCTCGTGAAATAATAAGTACAACACAAGGGATCACACGACAGCGGTATGAATACGGGTAATTGTAATGAGTGATATGGACAGTTACAATGGACAATATAATTAAATGATAATAATATATTCAATATACACTAATTTGAGAAATTCACACAGGCTGAAACAAGTCCCCGCTCAGCACATGCTTAATATGTTTATTCACCATATATAAAGAGGTTTATTTATTTTTTGAAGTTATAATTTTGATATAATCCAGTAATCACAGGTCACAGGTCACAGGTCACAGGGCACAGGTCACAGGTCACAGGGCACAGGGCACAGGGCACAGGGCACAGGGCACAGGGCACTTCTATTAATCTCAAGAAGATGGAAGCTTCTCTAATGTCATCGCTCTCTGCGTACTCCGCTTTCAGACTCGAACGTGCGTCACCTCTAGTTCTCTGTGGCCTCTGCCGCACCAAGTCAGCCGCACTGAGCACTGGCACTGACAATGAGCACTGACAATAAGCACTGACAATAAGCACTGACAATAAGCACTCACAATAAGTACTCACAATAAGTACTCACAATAAGCACTGACAATAAGTACTCACTGCCACATATGGAGCGTGGCATTGGTCTCTTGAGTCCGGGGTCTATGCAGGCCGAGCTCAAGTCATTTATAAATTTGGTAATAATATTCACCAAATTATATCGTAATGGTAATTATTCCAATACTATTAGTTTTATTATGTTAGTTAATTATAGAGAATCAATCTTTGAGGTTTTAAAGTTAACACTTATGATATTCCTTCGTTAATTACTACTCATATTTATATATAGATCACAATGTCATATTTGCTCTGATGATAAGCTGAAGTTAAAGATTTGAAATTAGAGAATACTGAGTTTATGAGTAAACAAATGTCTACATGTAAAAGTTGTCATATGAAACAAGATAATGGGGCTCCTACAAATCGAAAATCTGTAATAAGATAAAAAAATATGTAGCCGGCTGAGATAAAGAATATTCATAGTGGAGAGCCGTATGGTGGGACAATCACGTACGGTTCGGGAACGAGGGCTTTTATAGGGGTTCTGAGTTTCACTATTCAAGTAATAGAATGCATAAATTCGGTTGAACATATAATACATCCCTAAATCTAATGACAAATCTATGTCGCTAGATATGCAGATGATTGAATTATGGCTATAAATGGTTCTTATAGACACTGCTAATTATATCATATAATCAGTGATTTTTGTTTTAATTAGGTATCTATCCAAGAATAAAACAATGACTAATAGTTTTTAGATAATAATTTTAGGTACTGGCATTAAACATTCACTAGAGGCAATGGATCTTCTGATCCTATGAATCATATAGCTAAGAAACTTAGTTCTAATTTTATTGATCATAAAGGTACTACCAAATCTGTTTGATTATCTTTAGAATTATCTCAATTATTTATCTTGCTAATAGTGTTATTAATCGTTTGTCAATTACTCTTTATATGGAAGTAGATAATATTTATTATAAGACTAAAGATTCTGTTTTCGTAATTGCTACTAAATGAGATTGACTCCCTTTCGTATTCATCGGGCCTGCATGCAGGAAGGACCGGCCCACGGTGAGGTTGCACTACGCGCAGCCACCACACCACGTATACTGAAGGCTGTACAGACCACAGACCACAGACCACAGACCACAGACCACAGACCACAGACTACAATATACAGTATACAGACTACAGTATACAGACTACAGTATACAGTATACAGACCACAGACCACAGTATACAGTATACAGACTACAGACTACAGACTACAGTATACACTTCCATACTATACAGACTATACAGTACCACACAGTACCACACACTCCCTTCCTATACAGTATTATACCATACACTATACTGACCACACACTACCACACACTCCCATCCTATACAGTATTATACCATACACTATACTGACCACACACTACCTTACTATACGACCACACTATACGACCACACAACAATTACTATGTCGAAATAATTGGAAATACTGCATTACACTCACTATACGATTCCAGTAGCACGTCACCTTCTCTCGTTTCTCAAGACGGCTGGAGTTCATGGTACGGCTCTTGTAAACGTGTCAGGCCGTGAGAAGTCAGGCCAGCGGCGTGCATGCCCGATATCCGGTGACGGCGCTGCCGTGACTGGTGCAAGACGCACAGACTTGTCACGTGACCCCGGCTCTTCGTAAAGCTGCACTGGCGTTTCCGCTGGCCCGTCCGGCCACACGCGTACACCGCGCTCCACGCAGAGACGGAGGGAGACCGGTCGCATCCTGCACATCGGCACGAACACCGGTCGCATCTTGCACATCGGCACGAACACCGGTCGCATCCTGCACATAGGCGCGAACACCGGTCGCATCCTGCCAATCGGCACGAACCCGGTCGCGTCCTGCACATCGGCACCGAGCTCGCGCGTCAGTCGTGTCTCGCACAGGAAAAGTGGTCACAGTGCAGGGCTGCATCCTGCACATACGCCAGCCGCCCCACGCACGGCACATCCCTACACCACACCAAGGGGTTTGCATATACGCGCACCCAGAACACCCGTACACCCCCTCATATATCCGCGCGCGCGTTTTTCTTCCATCTTTTCTCCTCATCGAGATGGTGCTCATTCACTTTACCGCCCGATGGCAATGGACGACTGAAGGGGAAAGAGTATCTAGATCAACGTCGAAATACGTCTCATACTGGAATACCCTTGCTGTGGGTTTTTTGGATTCTGCGTGTTCGAAACATTTCCCTACGCCGTGCGCTGCTCCGTAGATCTCTAAATACGCTGCCACGCTGATGCGTGTGTTAAGCTTGATTGTGTTATGCTTGATTATTTTAAGCTTGATTATGTTATGCTGTTTCAATGCCTACGTTTCGTCTTCACTGGGATCACGGCTTATACTGATTTCTGGCATTTCACCTTTTATTGTTTGTTTTTGTTTGTTTTTTGTTTTTTTCAGGCTTGTTTCAGGCTTGTTTGGGTTTGTTTCATGTTTGTTTTAGGCTTATTTCAGGCTTTGTTTGGGTTTGTTTTAGGCTCGTTTTAGGCTTTGTTTGGTTTGTTTCATGTTTGTTTGGTTTGTTTCATGTTTGTTTGGTTTGTTTCATGTTTGTTTGGGTTTGTTTCATGTTTGTTTTAGGCCTGTTTCATTTTGGTTCTGGCTGTTTCATGTTTGTTTCTGGCTGTTTCATGTTTGTTCTAGGCTGTTTCAGGCCTCAGGCTTGTGTCGGCTCATTCCGTAGACTACCCCCCTCACTTGGCTTGTCTCAGGTCCGCTTCTCCTCTTCCATCCTCGTCACGCTGGCTCATAACGGCGCAGGACATCGCGCACCTCGGAACTCCGCAGTCGGTCCGCTCAGTGCATGTAGGTAACCTGCATCGCGCCTATTGGGAGCTGCATAGCTCCCACTCTGCGCCCCTACGCTTACTACGTCGTGTTTGCCACCCATGAATTATCTGTCCTCGTCTGGCCTGTAAACAGACCATACTCTATAGTAGTTATCAGATGCTTTTCACTGGCTGCAACCCATAGCTTTCTTCGATTGCCAATCAAACGAAGCATCATATATCGTAAATCGTATCCCACACACCTTCTAATGCCATCTCGTATCGCTAGTGATGTTGCTATACACACGCGAGCTAATGACTTGCTCTTTCTATGAGAGAAGGTTGCTGTTGGTGGTGAACAAACAGCGGCTTTCTAATTCCTTCAAGCTTGGACTCATAGAGGCCCTGATGGCGGGGTTCCCCTGCGGTTGACTTTTAAGGTCAATGTGAGGGTTGTTGAGTATAGACACGTTGAAATCCGAATTCAACTTCTCCTCGATTTTTAAGAGTTTCGAGTCAATTTGACTGAGCACAGAATCTCGGTGCAACACTAAGTTTTCGATGTCTTGCAGGGAGCACCATCCCGAGCTGGAGAGTTTGGACTTCGATACCTCGTAAGCCGTCTCTACGGACTTTTTGTGCTGGCTCAAGTAGATCAGATAATCAATCAAATCGTCGCTGCTGCTGAGCATGGAAATTGTGTCCACGGTTCCGTCCCTGGCCACTTGCTGCTGCGAGTCTGATGCTTGCAAATTTTCGAAGAAGTTCTGCTCTATCGACACGAGGTTTTTCTTTGCGGAGGAGAGATTCTCAGACAAAGTAATGATGGGCAGCGGAAGGGGAGGAGTTGTGGAGGTAGCCGAGTTGGACTGTGAGATGGTTCTTCTTCTGGGCTTGGCCACTATCAGCAGCCCCTGGCTGGACGTGTGGATGTGGGACGTTGCCACCGGCGTGCTAACTGCCGTGTGGGTATTAAGGGCTGTAGAGTTTCCAGGAGCCAGCGAGCTGAACGTGCTGGATCTCAAACTTTCCCCCGTAGAAGACAGCAGACTTGCGTCATTGAGTAACAGGTCGGTCGGATGTGGGTATGACGAGGGCTTGCTTTGAAGTGCGTGTAGTTGCAGCGGCGCAAGTGCTGGCGCAGAGGAAAAAGCAGTCAAGTCAGCCATTTGCGGACCCAGAGAAGCAGTCGACCCCTTACGGGAAAGCGACAATCTTCGAAGCCCGTTTGTCAAGCTCTTTAAGCGTTTCAAGGGCGAGGTATTGATGGATGATGAAGAGTTTGACTTGCTTAGAACCGACGGAAAACTGGACTGGCCAGGCGATGGAGGCTCTATCAGTGGAAATGAAAAAGAGGACAGGTCCATGTCGAATGACAGCAAATCTAGACCCTGTATGGCAGAAGCATCTCGGGATTGCTGGTGCTCTTTCAATATGGATGGAGAAGAGAGCACGCGGGGCAGAGCTGACGGCCTTCTTTGCAAGACCGGGGAGAACGCTGACGAAAAGCTTGCTGTGTGAACAAGCGACGGCGCCAGAGTATGGCCGATTTCCTCATCAGTCTCAGGCAACGGCGGAAGGAGCGTCTCGGCGTTGACGTACTCATCGGCGGTCTTCGGCAGCCGCAAGTCGATTGCTTCTTCTGATCGCAGCATCAGCGCTGCGTCAGTTTCTTCGAGCACGATTCTCAAGCCGCTCATCGGAGATTGAGTCTGGTAAGCACGGTGAGTTAGAGCGATGGCTGCTAATTTTGAAAAAGTCGGATTTGCTGCACGATGGCGTTTTCGCTCTGAATGGGAGAAGCACGGACACCTTCTTGTGGTTCAGGCGGATATTCTTTTTCGGCTGATGGCTGTTGTTGACGCTGAGCCAAGTGGTTGGCAGATTTGCAGCACACGATGTTTTCACAAGCAGCCGGGTTCAACGGTTGGGAAGGTGGCGAAAACGAACTGTGGGCAACGGCTTGTGTTGTCAAGGCACGGGGATGTGTCGAAAGGAAAGAAGTGGATAGCTGAAAATACGGCGGTAAAAAATGCCACGCCAAATCGATGTGTGATAAGACTAGGTGCGAAGTTTGGGAGTGCGGATAACGTAGACTGTCGCGGAGCCAGGAAAAGTGCGAAGGGCGCCCGGGTGCCCCAGAAAATAGGAGGAAAATATCTTCACAAGCCCGAAGCTATCAAAGTATGGCGGCAACGTATACCGAAGGAAGCAGATGCAGCAGAGATTTCCGCGTCCTGTATGGAGACAAGAGGCAACCTTTTGAAAAAGAAAAACGGCGGGCGGGAGCTGGCTGAATGATGTATCAGGAAGAACGAGGTAGCCGGCAATCGGCGATGCTTTATGCTGTCGTTGTCAACATGAGTGGTTTCCTGGGGTGAGAGACCTGAAACGCGCGAACTGCTATTTGAAGGAATACAGCTACGCGCATAGTCCTACATGCTGTGAGGTGTGCATATGTAACGCCGAGCCTGCGTTGGGTATTGTTTGAGCCACCTACATGAGCACTCGAGAAGCCCAGGCTATGGGTGGGGCGAAGGCTGTGAACTTTTGGCTGTGCAAGGTACAATGGCGGATCGAAAGGGGAGACTATGCAGGCGGGCTTGGAAACACGTGGATCACCCGAATTACCGCAAATACCACCGGGCCCCGCAGCTACCTGCAAGCCGTGCCACGCGCCCTAAAGCAGACGTTATAGCCCCTAACCGCAAGGAACACAAAGCTGCGAATCCACCCCTTTGGTTGGGGGACCGGCTTTTGTGAAACACCTGTACTGCCATGCTGATGTATGCATAGGTGTATATGCAAGTGATGAAACGTTAATGTCGGCCATTTACGGGAGACAGATCCCGAGAAGCCAGGTTCCGAACCACTCGCGAGACAACCTGTAACACTCGCGAGACAACCTGTAACACTCGCGAGACAACCTGTAACACTCGCGAGACAACCTGTAACACTCGCGAAACATCTTTGAAACTCGCGAGACCGGGTCTGCAAACCCACCACACAATCTCGTCGGGGGTCAGTGGGGACTAGTCGTGCAAGCTCGGCTGGGGCAAGGTGGTGGCGGTTGTCATAGAAGTTATGCTCGAGAGGCACTAGTGCGCGCTACACAGGACGCGGCACGTGACCCCGGAGGTGCTTGGCCGCAGCGAAGTTCTGACTACGTTTCGTTCCTTGACCATGAGGTGCAACCTTGGGGAATGTACGTGGTGCGGTTCAGATTTCAATGGCCGTTGCGTGGCACCCTATCTGCAGTTCTGCTTTATTGAGCACTGGGACCACTGGTGCTGGGTCTAGGCCTTTTGAGCGCCACATCAACGAAACAGGAAGTGCATGGTGTTATGTGCAGCACTGCATCACATTACTGTTGGGCATTGGCTGTAAACCGTCAACTTGCAGGAGCGTCATAATTTTGTGCGCGGTGGCTGCGTAGGTGTCCTGCATTGCACACATGGTTCGACTTTTCGCTTTGCGAGCCGCGGTCATCCTTCCAACATGGATGAGGTGCACAGGTTGGCTTGGCGAGCTTGCGCCGAGGTCACAACTTTTGCAAGTGCGCTCGAAAACGCCTCCAAGCCGATTGAAAAGCCCCTGACCAGATGCGGTGTGACCCGCTATATGCAGGTGGCCCACGTGAAAAGTGGACAATCTGCACGAGGAATCGGTGCGGCATCTTCACATCGGCAATTTCCATGTGTGTGTGGCCAGACCGCCGCAGGGTGAAGCTCCTTCACCTGCAACCACAAGATCTGGCTAAAGTGCGCAGTGCAGCGAGCGATTGCGCGCGCCTGCGGAATACTTGTTCGGGGCTTCCCTCGCTTAAGCCTCGTGGGCTTATACCTTCCAATATTGGCAAATAGGCCCGAGCGTAGCGATAAGCAAAACCCTTCACTCCACAAACCAACATCTTAACAGAGCTTCGCCATCAACAGTAAAGGCATTATATCAGATCGTCTTCAAGTTTAGACCCAAAGCCAAGTATCTCACATATGCAGTCAAAACTGACTCAACATGACGTTCACTTTTTGTGGAAGCCTTCTTTTATTGGCTACCTGCAATAATAGCAGACAATTCACTTCAAACACCTCAGGACTCTAGAATATGATTCGGTGTATCGAATCTGCAATTATGGTTCAAGAAGGTACCCCGGGGATCGCTCTGGTTCAATCATCCTGTTAATTTAGAGACAGAGCACGAAGCTCACTTAGTCAGTCCATTGCGTTTTGGATTCGGTTGCGCAGTTTGGCTCGAAAAGCAGCGCTGCATAGTTAAACCTTCACTATGGCACTCACATCGCAAACGTAGGTTTTGACAATGAAGCCAGGTCCTCGCAAGTAACATGTCCTCTTTTATCTGAAGACAATACAAAGACTCACCGCAAGTAATTGGTTTAAGTACCAGGGCTTTGCTGAGCTTTGGTAGTGTTTGCTAGCAGCGAGCGTGCCAAGTGCAGGACGCCACATGGCAATACCAACGCGATTGAATCAACAAAACTGAAACAACAACTTGATTCGACTTCCCGATACTTTCTAATCTTTGCAGTCTTTGAGGCTTTCTTCGCGTTGTGGCGCCTTTGCCTGTTCATTTGGCTTCGTATATTTCATGCGCATACGCTTGCGCATGTGATGCCAGATTCCTGTGCGGAGTGTAGAAATATCTGCGCCAACCTTTGATAAGCTGCGAAGCATTTATCTTTGAGACCAGCACGGCGCCAACGTTTATCTTGCCTGAGCGCAATTCAATTTCCGAAATAGGCATTCCGCTAATTTCCGTCACATTCTTGCGTCATTATATTTTTTGACGACGTCGAGCTCCTCTCTTCGGGAAGAGAACATCAAAGAGTGACAGTCACTAAGGTTCAATGAGGGCAGTGATCGAGTTATCACAACTCCGATTGCCAAAAATCCTTATTGAGAACGCAAGGGTTGGCGCTCAGACTCCAGATCTTTGTATTCACTTTCAATGGTAATTAGAGGGAGGTATTGTCACATTGTTCAGCTCATTATCAACAGCTCATAATATACTTTCAATGGTTCCATTAAATGGAGATATTGTCACATTGTTCAGCTTATTATCATCAGCTAATAATATTTGCTCATTAGCATATCCATGGTCATCTGCTATAATTCCGCCCGGCTCTTCCCCTTATGTGAGTGGTAGAGTCAAATTCGGTTTTTGCGAGTACTATAGCTAGTGTAATCTGCGTTTGAGATAGTTCCAATAATTCTTTCGAATTGGATCATAAGTCAGTGACAAAGCATCATAGATTTGGGAAGCTCCATCGAAATCCTCCTGAAACTTCGCTATTCTTGCAAGCAATTCAAGAGCATATGAGCTCAGTACCAACTGATTTTCTAAATCCGCAAACTCAGCACAAAAGGCCTTAAGCTCTGTAATGTCGTAATGCATTTCGGAGTAAATTCCACGCAAATAGTTCCACGAGGAAGCATTTTGAGGACACACGGCAATCTTTTGCTTCGCGTACTCAATCTCTGTCAAAGCATCCTCTTTCTTTATGGTGCTACCCTTGAATTTTAAAAAAAACCGGTGCGTCCATGCACTGTTGTTCCTCACATCCAAGTCAATCAATTTGGATGTGAACTCCAGCTCCTGCTGATTATCGTGAATCTTGAATCTCTCTACCAACCATTTTCTATAAGACCACACGTGATGGTTCTTGGCGTCTTGCTCGAGCATAACATTCAAGATGGGAAACTCTCTCTTGAACGAAAAATTACTTGCTAGCTGGGGTTCCGCTAAGATCTCCTCGATGATCAACTGGCGGTAGTTCCAAATTTGGTAGTTTTTTTCGTTTTCCAACGCTATAGTCTCACACCAATCCAATTCCTCAAAGAGGTCTTTATTGAGGTTTTTGATAATCTGAAATCTGTAGTGCCAAGTAGTATAGTGCGATGCTAGGATCTGAAGCACTTGCTCCGTCAAGTGAAGCGCCTCTTCACTATAAACCTTGTTTTCTAGTGATTGGCTAAGCGACTTCATTAACGATGAGTACTCCTCGGAGTAGAGAATTTGGCATAACTCAGACATCGCAAGAATAGATCACAAAAAAGTTTGGAATGAGAAAAGGCAGAACTGCTGTATTTATAGTATAAGGACGGACCTTTATATACTCCTGAGGAGGGCGTGAATCGATGTGTTTCAGATGTCGCGCCTGTCCCAAGGAGGAGGCGACAATGGCGCATTTGTGTGCATACGCACTGCTGTGTGTCACTGTGCCTTGCGCACGTAAATTTGCAACCACTTGCCCCCTGGCGCCTCGGAGAGCTATAAAAGAAGAGGATCCGCATACATGAAAAGCGCTCTATTATTTATAAGAGGTCACTTAAATGTTGACAAAGGACCACGCGCGTATTACGGAATGCGGCCGCCAAGGTCTGGGCCTCTTTGAACATTAACATACCCTGACTACCCGTTAAATGCTTAATGAAGCATTCAAGATTAATGCAAAGTATCCGATTTGTCTGGAGACTCTCCAAGTTGAATACAAGCCATTATTCCAACACACGTGAACTGCGTCTTTCAGTGGATGTCAAATTGACCCAGGTTGGCAAAGCTTGGCTGCCTTCCACTTGCCTTGAGATGAAATAGCCGGAATGGGACTGTCCTCAGTTGGAATATGAAGTGGGAAAAAGTAGCCTGTAGCGGCTGTTGCGTCGTGGTCTGGCCGAAACTTTTGACACCGATGTGCCGGATTGACTCCGCGCACATGAATGCTCGATGCGCTGCGCTCTGCAAGTCGTCATCGATCATGACACAGTCACGCTTCGCCAATGGTGAGCTAGTCACACTTAATATTCTTATCTGTGTGTTGGTTTATTTGCTTCTTGACTCTGTGACTGCAAGCAAATCACAGATTCCTTTTGGCGTCACTGTTGCTTTATATACCGCCATGATTTCTTATCCAGATCTTGTTGAGAAACTAAGACGGGCGCTTGCGGAGCAAAGAAGACATCTTTCACGAGAAATTGGTACCGGTGGCTCTGGTAGCCTCTTATATACCTTGTCTGGGCCATCACAAACCGATATCCTCCATGCATTGCTGTCCTTGCGTGATTACACGAAACACCTGAAGCAAATCAATGAACGTCGCAAAAGGCTCTTTAAGTTGATGTCCTGGAGGCAGCAGAAACTATGTACGGAGGTGGGTTATTTGAAGAAATTGAAAAGCATTGATGCCAGTATTGATCGAAACCAAGCCGTGTTCAATCTGATAGCCGATGCAGTGAAAGATAAGTACCAGATCACGTACAAGGATATGGACGCCATGGACAAGCGCAGCCAGAGCAACTCGTCTCTGAACTATCGTGTTATTGAGAGTTTAGGCCATTTTGTCCGAGACTGGTCAAACTTTTCCCCGAAGAATTCGGGTCCAAAGCAAGCCAAGGACGATTCAGAGATTAGCCCCCTTTTGCGATACGTAATCGACCAGTTAGATGCAGTGATTCCCGAAGAAGAGGTCAAAGAAACTTGCATCATTATTCCCGGTTCTGGTTTGGGCCGGGTGGCCCACGAGGTCGCCACACATAAGCCGTATGGCTCTGTGCATGCTGTGGAATTTAGTGGACTCATGCATGCATGCAACGAGTTCATTTACCTGAACCTGGACTCAATCGAAAGCTCGCCTTCAGAGGTTGAAGTATTCCCTTTTGCTCACACCAACCTGAACTTTCTCGACTCTAAAGCACAATTCCGGAGCATAAGCGTGCCTACTGGCGTTAAGAGGCCGTCCAACTTGACTCTTACAATTGATGATTTCAGGTACTGCAGTATTCCAAAGAGAGAAAGCTACAAAAATGTGGTGGTTGTATCGGTGTTTTTCATCGACACTGCCGAAAATATCATGGATTACTTTGACCGTATCAGTGACTTGACGAAACCAAAAGCAGGAAAGAACGGGTACTGGATCAATTATGGCCCACTCAAATATGGAAGTGCTGCACAGGCGGAATTGAATGCGGGCGAAATTAAACAATTACGAAGAATGCTTGGATGGAGTGACATCTCCCAGATCAATACCCTTGAAACCCCCGACACTGACTATTCTGAAAATGGAGTTTCAGGGTATATAACTGACAAGAAGAGTATGTGGCAGGGCTACTACGGGATCTCGATGTGGACCAGCGCCCATGAGAGAAATCACAGAAAAGCGAACTAAGCTAATAACTATGTTCAAAAATAACGAGTCTTGAGATGTGAGCTTGGTCCACGCATCCTCAACAATCACAATCATTTTGGTACCAAAAGGTTCGTTTAATTCACATTTTGTTGATTGACAATCTAATTATTCCTTGGTCGAAGGGTTGCTATTGAACTGGACTTTCTTGTCTTCTCCACCACTGACAATGCCAACTTCGGCATCCCAGTCTAATCCGAAAACCTTACCAAATCCGGAGTCTCTGGTGACGGTGAACAAGGACTTGTCAGCTCTGACGTCCCAGACTTTGACGGTGCCGTCATGCGATGCAGATGCGAACATGTTGGAGTTAGTGGGGCAAGCAGCCAAATCCACCACGAAATTCGTGTGGCCCACGAGTTTGGTCAGGTGCTTTTCAGTATCGCCCGTCACACGTGGATCGTGCAAATTAATGTGTCTTGCAGAAGAGCCTGATGCGATCAAATTGACACTAGGAAGTTGTAAAACCGAAAGCAACGAAAAACCTGTAGATCTCGTGTCGATGCATCGAGAAGTAACCAAATCCCATGTTCTGATAGTGTGATCTTGAGACACAGAGTAACCGACAGTGGAATCTTTGGAGTCAAAAATAACTCCTTCAACTGGTGAATTATGACCCTCAAGGAGAGACAACGGCGCTCTGTGCTGCACTTGAGAGTCCCGAAGCGCCATCTTTCTTCTCTTCTTCACTGCCGACGATGATCCTGCACCCGACTCGTCGACGGAGTAAGCCTCAACGACGGTCATCTCATTTGGCACGGTGGACCAGAAGCCGACAATTCCGTCGTTTCCAGCGGACAATATGCGGTTTGTTGTATGGCACACGTCGAGGTCCACCACAGGAGCTTTGTGAGCGTCGAGAATGGCTAGTGTCTTAGCCTTTTCAGGTTCGCCGTCTTTTTTGTCTGCGTTATCTGATATTTTCCACAACCGGAGCTGTCTGTCATTTCCAGCGGACAAGATGCTGTGGGCTGAAACCCACTTGACTGCTTTGATGGGCGCCGAGTGTCCAACGTATTGTTTTTGAACTTGACCCGACATGTCAAATATTCTGACCACACCATCATAAGAACCGGCCAAAATCTGTGGCGTCACAGATTGGTTTCGGAGCTCTGCAGCGGCTGGCGAAGTGCTATTGAAGATATCTATGCTGGAAACCCAATCTTCATTATTGAAAGAGGCCAAGAAAGACGGAGGAAGAATAGCCCTTGTGTACTCAATCAGCAAGAATGTTTCGGAAGAGATGCCTTTCTTGACAAGGTACTCCTCCAAAGACGTGCGTAATAAAACACCATCAATTAAAAAGTCGAAGGGTACGGGCGTTTCTTTCTGCAAAAGATGATTTACCACCTCCGACAATCCGTATCGTTTCAACAGTACGGGCACGA
This sequence comes from Metschnikowia proteae, assembly GCA_002370515.1. Classification (NCBI taxonomy): domain Eukaryota; kingdom Fungi; phylum Ascomycota; class Pichiomycetes; order Serinales; family Metschnikowiaceae; genus Metschnikowia; species Metschnikowia proteae. The sequence goes on along the minus strand of NKYY01000031.1, from coordinate 53,075 downwards.
AAAGTGGGGCATCAGACGCCTTAAGAGTTTCATCTTCTTCGTTGGTGAAGAACCGAACTTTCACTTGACTTTCCGACATTTTGAAGACTTTGGTGAAGGTGTTTCGTGAGTTCTCACTGATGAGATGACCTGAAAAGTGTGCATAGAGCAAAAAAATCCGCGCGGCCTGCACCCATACATTAAGCCCAGCGCGAGACATCAGGATTCGAAAGCAGGGTCTCAATAAGTTCTTCGAGCCTATTGGAAGTGGTTCCGTTGAAAAGATTTTCATTTCGGGCTTGTGAAAGGAGCATTTCCCTTCTCTTTCTTTTGCGTTTTTTCACGAAGACATGTTCTATCCGGACAAATATGGTGTTATCGAGTGAGGTTTTAGGGTTCCCCTGGTAGCTGGTAAAACTCTTGTTTGAGCACACTTGGCTATAGTAGCGCTGGCAATTTACTTCATCTGCAACGAAATTATTCAAAGTTGGGAGTGAAGAATTCACAATGCGTTGGAATGAGATTCAAGATTAAACAGAGTAAGCACAACTGACCTAATAGTAGGCTTGAATCTTTCGCTTCAGAAAAGTATGGCCCGCCTCAAAAGCCTCAAGCGATTGAATGTTGATCTTTTCTGTAATCCCAGCCGAGAATGTCGAATATATGACACGGAATTCCGCTTCAACGTGACATTTTTCTGAGCCGGTTTCCGCTTCAAGCAAGATTTAACAAATCTCTTCATGCGTTTCCACCGCCGACGTCTAGTAATTCTTGGTGGCGGTAGCAGTCTCATGGGACTTGTGAACTCCGATGTCGGCACTAGGAAAGCACGTACTTTCAGGCAAAGTTAATGGAAGGTGAGATTAGAACTGGGACTATGTGAAGATAAGAACAAAATCTGGGGAGAGCAGGTCCAAAGTTCACCTTTGAACGATGACTTGTTTCAAATGGCTGCAAAAATGTAGGTAAAGACGGACACACGTGAGGGCAGCAAATTGGTGAGCTATCGCAAGGCAATTAAATCCTTTTAGCCAATTCCATAAGCTAGTAATGAGATATCCTCAGAAAAGGGCGGAAATACAGCATTTATATACTTGAATGGTTGCAATTACACAAGGAGGCGCGCGACCTGTTTTAGAACTTGAAACACTACGTGCAGAAGCGCCTGTCCAACCGAGGGTACATTTGCGCTCCACAATACAAACCCTTGACCTTATCTCCGATGCTTGTCATAATATGCCTACAGTATCCAAATGTCGGCCGAGGGCACCCATGTCCAAGAATGTCGCAATGTCCCAGTCTTCTCATAATAGACGCCTTTTAATTGTGCAGCAAGCAGACTCACTCCTTGGTAGATTGCTCTAGTAGGAATAGTACATGACTTACCTTGGAGCCCCCTGATATGAAAAATGGACAGGTGTGGAGAGTTGGTGTACGGGTGTGAAGAGTTGGTGTACGGATGTGTGTAGTCAGTGGTGACTCTCATATCCGCGCTGAGCAGCCGCGTCCCTCGGAACTGGGTATGCAATGCACAGTTGGGTCCGGGGATCGCATCGCTCTGGCCCGCACCCCGGAACACTCAGAATCGCCCCCGCGGAATGCCCGCAGACCGGACCCATATCCGGTTTTTCTGAAACATGCAGCTTATCTCAAGGGTGCAACTGCACCTGCAGGCGAGCCATCGCGGCCTATATAAAAGTTGATATTTCCGCGCTCCCCCATCGCCTTTTTTTCTCTTGGGATATCCCAATTCCTACGCCCGCCGGAAAATACAAAATGTCCGAATTCGACGATGTCCCCATTGAAGTCTCCAAAGTCTTCGACACTATTCTTGTGTTGGACTTTGGCTCTCAATACTCGCATTTGATCACCAGAAGATTGAGAGAATTCAACATCTACGCCGAGATGTTGCCTTGCACGCAAAAAATCGCCGACTTGTCGTGGACTCCAAAGGGTGTCATTTTGTCCGGAGGCCCATACTCTGTTTACGCCGAGGATGCTCCTCACGTGGACCATGACGTGTTCAAGTTGAACGTTCCAATCTTGGGTATCTGTTACGGAATGCAGGAGTTGGCATGGATCAACGGAAAGGGGGTTGGCCGTGGAGACAAGAGAGAATATGGCCCAGCCACTTTGAATGTCCAGGATCAGTCTTGTCCCCTCTTCAAGGGCGTTGACCACTCCCAAGTTTGGATGTCTCATGGTGACAAGTTGCATGCATTGCCAACCGGTTTCAAAACCGTTGCCACTTCCGACAACTCCCCATACTGTGCCATTGCGCACGAAAAGGATGCTATTTTCGGTATCCAGTTCCACCCAGAGGTCACGCACTCCGTTAACGGTAAGACCTTGTTGAGGAATTTCGCCATTGACATCTGTAAGGCCCAGAACAACTGGTCTATGGAGAACTTCGTGGACACTGAAATCGCTCGTATCAAGAAATTGGTGGGACCTACTGCTGAAGTTATTGGAGCCGTTTCCGGAGGTGTTGACTCCACCGTGGGCGCCAAGATCTTGCACGAGGCCATCGGAGACCGTTTCCACGCCATCTACGTCGATAACGGTGTCATGAGAAAGAACGAAACCGAGCAAGTGCACAAGACCTTGACCGAGGGCTTGGGCATCAACTTGACTGTTGTGGACGCATCGGACTTGTTCTTGAACCGCTTGAAGGGCGTCACTGACCCTGAGAAGAAGCGTAAGATCATCGGTAACACTTTCATCCACGTGTTCGAGGATGAGGCTGCCAAAATCAAGCCCAAGTCCGGTCAAGAAATCGAGTACTTGTTGCAGGGTACGTTGTATCCTGACGTTATCGAGTCGATTTCTTTCAAGGGCCCTTCGCAAACCATCAAAACCCACCACAACGTCGGCGGTTTGTTGGAGGACATGAAGTTGAAGTTGATCGAGCCTTTGCGTGAGTTGTTCAAGGATGAGGTGCGTCACTTGGGTGAGTTGTTGGGCGTTCCCCACGACTTGGTCTGGAGACACCCCTTCCCAGGTCCTGGTTTGGCCATCAGAGTGCTTGGAGAAGTCACCAGAGAGCAGGTGAAGATCGCCCGTGAAGCCGATGCCATCTTCATCGAGGAGATCAAGGCCGCCGGCTTGTACAAGGAGATCTCGCAGGCCTTTGCTGCTTTGTTGCCAGTCAAGTCTGTGGGAGTTATGGGTGACCAGAGAACCTACGAGCAAGTGATTGCTTTGAGAGCCATTGAGACCGTGGACTTCATGACTGCAGACTGGTTTGTCTTCGAGGCTTCTTTCTTGAAGAGAGTTGCTTCCAGAATCGTTAACGAGGTTGACGGTGTGGCACGTGTCACCTACGACATCACCTCCAAGCCTCCTGCCACCGTCGAATGGGAGTAGACAATCCAAGCCTCCTGCCACCGTCGAATGGGAGTAGACAATGAGCGGTATTTCACAATAAGTATTAATTTATATAGCACCAGATAGCTGACCTAGGTGCCCTGCACAGAAGCAGCCTACGGGCTTCTCCCACGGCGCTGCCGCAAGACTGTTGCCACAAGCATATCGTTATCGTGGGATATGGAGAGAAGAAAGTCGTCGGCGCCGGGCTGGTGGTGTACGGGTGTTTTGTCCAGCCGCGGCGGCACTTCCGGCGGCACTTCCGCCCCCACCCGAGCAATCGCTGGCCGATTGCCGACCGTGTATCTATACCACTTCCGGAAGGCGAATTCCGCCTGGTCTGCAGGATCCAAAGTCTTGTACACAGCCTCCTTGGCAGCCCATGCGCCGGCCACGAACTGGTCCCTTTTGGTGGGCGGTAGGGACTGGTGAATGGCGAGCTCTGATTGGTGGAGAACGCGGCGGAGGAAGCGGGCACCGTGGCGGCGGAGGACGGCGCTTATACGCAGGACCTGCACGATATCAACGCCTATAGCGATTACCATGGCGGGAAGCGGGAGTGTGGTGGCGAAGGGCGAAGTGAGGGGTGTACGGGTGTGCGGATGCGATGCTGGTGTAGTCACAGATGTACGGGTGTTTGTGTACGGGTGTACGGATGTGAAAACGCGCATGTTTCAGGTGTACGGGTGTTTGTGTGCGGGTGTACGGATGTGGAGGCGCGCATGTTTCAGGTGTACGGGTGTTTGTGTGCGGGTGTACGGATGTGGAGGCGCGCATGTTTCAGGTGTACGGATGTCTGGTGTACGGGTGTCTGGTGTACGGGTGTCTGGTGTGCGGGTGTCTGGTGTGATGCTCGGTGCGAAAACGTCCAGATGTACGGGCTTACTCCTTCACCACAATGGCATCGTCGATCCCCGGCCCCGTGCCGCTCCCCCCCTCCAGATACGACCTCTCCACGTACCTCGGCCGCGTGCGCCACTGCGCCGACATCTCGGACCCCTCCATGTTGCTCAACACCGCCAGCGACGTCGAGTCCGCCAAACGCAAGGTCTGGGACTACAAGAACGGCGTCGTCCCCCAAATGACACCCGACTTGTGGCGCCAGAAAAAAATCTTGGACTCCACCCTCCACCCCGACACCGGCGAAACTGTGCTTCTCCCCTTCCGCATGAGCTCCTGTGTGTTGTCCAACTTGGTGGTCACCGCAGGCATGCTTACGCCCGGCTTGGGCACCGCAGGCACGCTTTTCTGGCAGGTGGCCAACCAGTCGCTCAACGTGGCCATCAACATCCTGAACGCGAACAAATCCCACCCCTTGACCACCGCGCAGATCGCCACCAACTACACCATGGCCGTGACCGCGTCCTGCACCGTGGCGCTTGGGCTCAACGCTGTGGTGCCCCGGCTCAAGAAGATTCTGCCGGCCACGCGCACGGTGTTGGGCCGTTTGGTGCCGTTTGCCGCGGTGGTGTCGGCCGGAATAGCCAATGTGTTCCTCATGCGCAGTGAGGAGTTGAAAAAGGGAATATCCGTGTTCGATTCCGAAGGCCGCGATTTGGGCTCGTCTCAGGCCGCCGCCTGGCACGCCGTTGGCGAGACCGCGGCCAGTCGCGTGATCAACGCCACGCCCATTATGGTGATTCCGCCCTTGCTTCTCGTGCGGCTCCAGAAGTCGCGGTTTTTGCGCGGCAAGCTGAAGCTCGTGGAGACTATGGTGAATATCGGGTTGATTTTCGCCACGTCGTTGGTGGCGTTGCCGTTTGCCTTGGCTGTGTTTCCGCAGAGACGGCACATTGCCGTGTCGTCATTGGAGGAGAGGTTCCAGGGCTTGAAGGACAAGAACGGAGAGGAGATATCCGAGGTCGAGTTCAACCGCGGCATCTAGCCCGGGGAACCCCCGCCACCTGTATATAGCCCTGGCTCTGCCTACAGCCGCCGTAATTGGTGATCACAAACGGTTTTATTGCACGTTACCAGTACTGCCAGTCGGGCACCGACGACGCGCCGATGGCCGCCTCGATGGCGTCACGTGTGCGGAGCTCTGCCACGGACGCCTGCGAGAAGAACTGCTCCGTGGCCGGGGTGGGTGCTAGCACCGCCACCCCCTTGCCTCCGAGCGCCGTGCAGTACGTCTCCAACCCCATTTCGGCAAACTCCCGCTGCACGGCCGCCACGGTGTCGCCGCTGACCCCGTCCTCCAACACGGTAAGCGCACACCCTCCGCCGCCGGCGCCCGTCAACTTCGTGGCGCCCACGCGGGCGCGGTCGGCGACGATCTTCACCTGCTCGAGGCTCGGGTGAGACACGCCCAACGCCACCAAGAGGCCGTGGTTGATTGCCACCAACTGGCGCAACTTGGCCCGGTCAAGCGGCTGGGCCTGCATGAGGGCATGCGCGTCCTGCACAAGGTGGCCCATGGCATCGAGGATTGAGCCGGTGATCTCGGGGAACCGCTCGTTCTGGTCGGCCACGTGGCCCACCAACGTCGCCGTGCTGCGCGGCACTTTTGTGTTGGTGAGCAAGAGCGCCAACTCGGGGAACAGGCGCAAGTTGTGGCGCACGGCAGCCTTTCCTGCACGCTGGTACAAGACTGCACCGCCGTACGTGGCCACGGCGTTGTCGATGCCGGAGGGGTTGCCGTGGAAGCACTTCTCGCCCATGAACGCCCACAGGTCGATGAAGTCGGCGGCGGGCAGCAGGTCGGCGGCGGCAGGCAGCGGGCCGGCGGCCGGGCGCAGCACGTGACCGCCGACGAGGGCCATTCCTGCAGACAAGCACACGGACACGGCCGCCGAGGACCCCAAGCCGGCGCCGATGGGCACCGTGGAGCGGACGCAGAAGCGGCGGCCCGGGGCGGCGGCGCCACACATGGACATGTACATGTATAGGAAGCACCTGCAGGCGGAGTAGTGGAGGCCCGGTGTGCAGGAGCGGAGCGGGTCCTCCAAGGCGTCCAAGATCTCGGGGACGAGGTCGGCGGTGGGGAGCGGGCGGCCGTCGGCGTCACGGGAGACGTAGGGCGCGACGCGGGCCCACGGAAGGTCGGCAACGAGCCATTTGTGGGAGATGGCCAAATCGGGAAAACACAACTCCACCGCGTCGGCGTGGCCGCCGGCGTCCACGAGCATATAAGCACGAAGCGCCAACGCGGCGGCGATGGCGGGTTTACCGTATACGGCCAGGTGTTCTCCAAACAAAATGGCCTTTCCGGGCGCTGACACAAAGAACGACATGTCGCTTGACCAGCGCAGTTTCACGCGTATAAAGCGGCGTACTGCAGGCAGCCCGCGGCGGTCTCAAGGGCGTTTTACAGCACACGGAGAGCCGAGAAGGCAACAGCAATGCGCTAGGCAATATAATTGACCAGCCAATGCTGCGGAGCGAACCACATAGTGGTATAGAGACGGCCGATATATACAGGTAATCAGAGGGCAGTGGAAACAGCCGAGTGCAACAGAGGCAGGGATGGATACATCAGAGACAGGCAGGGATGGATTCATCAGAGACAGGCAGGGATGGATACATCAAAGACAGGAAGGGGTGGATTCATCAAGACAGGCAGAAAGGGATTCATCAGAGACAGGCAGGAAGGGATTCATCAGAGACAGGCAGAAAGGGATACATACATAGAAGGACACGGTATTGTCAGACGGCGGTCCTGCATCCAGGCGTGGTGCCAACGGACAGGAAGCGGTGAAGGACGACAGTCGGTGAAGGACGACAGTCGGTGGACTTGACCCGATGTCGCGGCATGCCGCAGCTTCTGGTGGGAGTCTCGGACACGCGCCGCTCCAGCCTAGACACCGTGTCCTGCAGCTAGCCCAACGCTTAGCCTAGGCGAACCAGAGAACAGTCCATTGGCTGCTATTCGTGTCTGTTAAGAATGAACTCCCGTTTCTAACTCCCCATTAGCAAAGCCCGAATACATTCGGACTAGTGGAGACATAGCCTAAGGTATGTTCCATCATGCAGGCAGAACTATGAAAGAGTCTCCGACGTCCGTTTAGGTTAGGACGCCAAAAGGTATGGGTCGCTAAGACGCCCTGCCTGTTAGAGCTGACGCCTGTTTAGAGCTGACGCCTGTTAGAGCTGACGCCTGTTTAGAGCTGACGCCCGCCCTGTTTCAGAGCTGACGCCCTCCCTATTTCAGAGCTGACGCCTGTTTCAGAGCTGACGCCCTCTCTGTTTCAAAGCTGACGCCCTCCTTGTTTAGAGCTGACGCCCTGCCTGTTAGAGCTCACCCCCTCCTTCAGAGCTGACGCTATAAGATACGGCACTCTCCTCTCAAAGGAGTTCCTACGAGTCCCCGAAAGGCAATACACACAGTGCACTTTGATAAACTGGCCTATCTCTTATCACTGTCGGTGTATGGCCACCCGGCCATCTTCGATTGAGTTAGAAGTGACCTGACTGCGCTGTCTGGTGAGCCATGTCTCATGCAGACGCTTCAGCTCCGATCCTACGCAAGCCCTGCCACGCAAGCCCTGCCACGCAAGCCTTGGGCCTTTCACTCGGCAAGCGTGTTTCCTGCATACAACGGGTTCCCTAAACGTGAGTGGTTGAGCTTGACGCAATGCCCTCCGGCAGCCACTCGGTCAAAGACCACCCGGAATACGGATTAGTAAATTCAGATTGATCTTTACCCATCAACGTTCTCTATTACCCATCAACGTTCTCTATTACCCATCAACGTTACTTATTACTCAATTGAATGACCACATTATCACTTTATAATAACTGAATGGATGAAGAATAATATTTGGATAATTAGAACATGTGATGGTGGTTCATACAAAAGGATTTCTAAGTCTATTTTCATTAGAGAATACAAGCTTATAGACGTTCTCGTTTTATAATGGCAAACTCTATGCAAATACAAATCCCATATACCTATACACAATTAATACCCTATACACAATTAGTACCCTATACACAATTATTACCCTATACACAATTAGTACCCTATACATTATTACCCTATACACAATTATTACCCTATACACAATTATTTCCCTATACACAATTATTACCCTATACACAATTAGTACCCTATATCACTATATGCATATTTAGACTTGTATTTATTCATATGCAGGGTTCAGCAATATTGAAGCTGTTCCTTAATTGGCAGTGTGTTATAGAAGAAAGGGAATTTGGCGTAGAAAATCTAGCTCTGATAAGAGAATAGCATTTAGCCGAAAAGCCATCAAGACAATTCGAATTCTACAATTCTTGATGAGTCGTTGATGACTCGTTGAGAATTCCAAAGTGGAGACGATAATTTATTCCTGAAAGGACCCTTCAAATTGGGTAGATACTAGGCCAAGTATTGGATACCGTATAAACACGTCTAATCAGTTTTCATAGATTTTGATCATTCAGAAACATAGAATAGGTAAGAGTACGATAGATGCAGGAAGATTTAACAAAGGTAGACAATTAAGAGTTTTGTTTTTATGAGGAAATGTTGAGAAAGACGATATGAGATTGTTAGTCAAAGATGGTTCTGAGAATTGTAAAGCAAATGTAGCATAAAGTGTATTACTGTAGACCATTCATATCAATAATGAATAAAGTGTAGACTAGATCATCATCAATATAATGAATAAAGTGTATTACTGTAGAAGAATTCATTATCAATGTAATAAGTATAGTGTATTACTGTAGACCATTCAGTATCAATAATGAAAAAAGTGTATTAATTCAGACTAATTCACTATTAATAATAGTGTATTACTGTAGACTAGATCACTATTAATATAATGATAAAGTGGTAGACCAATTCACTATCAATATAATGATAAAGTGGTAGACGTATTCATTATCAATATAATGATAAAGTGGTAGACGTATTCATCATCAATATAATGAATAAAGTGTATTACTGTAGAAGAATTCATTATCAATGTAATAAGTATAGTGTATTACTGTAGACTAGATCATTATCAATAATGAATAAAGTGTACTGTAGACCAATTCACTATCAATAATGAATAAAGTGGTAGACTAAATTATTATCAATATAGTGAAAATAGTGTATTACTGTAGACTAATTCATGATATAAAGTGTATTACTTTAGACTAATTCACTATTAATATAATGAATAAAGTAGTTATTAACAATATAATAAATAAAGTGTATTACTGTAGACGTAATTATCAACATAATGAATAAAATGTATTACTGTAGACAAGATCACCATTATTATAATGAATAAGATTACTGAAGACGTAATTAATAATAAATATAGTGTATTACTGTAGACTAATTATCAACATAATTGATAAAATGTATTACTATATTCACTATCAATATAATAAATAAAGTGTACTGTAGACTAGATCATAATATAATGAAAGCCACGAGCGTTGGCCCGTGCCGCAGCCGAGGGCACCTACGTTAATTAGAACCTGTTGAACTACACCGTGCCCGACATGTAACAGTAAAGATCACTTCTCGTCGGCATTCTCGTTCATGGTGACTCCATCGTACTAGCGTTGGCCTGCTGGATCGTCGTGTGGTTGTGTTCAGCACAAGCGTGGAGTCTGCGTCGTGGCAACCGTCTAAATCATCAATAATGAATATAGTGTATTGTAACATTCATATCAATAATGAATATAGTGTATTGTAACATTCATATCAATAATGAATATAGTGTATTGTAACATTCATATCAATAATGAATATAGTGTATTGTAACATTCATATCAATAATGAATATAGTGTATTGTAACATTCATATCAATAATGAATATAGTGTATTGTAACATTCATATCAATAATGAATATAGTGTATTGTAACATTCATATCAATAATGAATATAGTGTATTGTAACATTCATATCAATAATGAATATAGTGTATTGTAACATTCATATCAATAATGAATATAGTGTATTGTAACATTCATATCAATAATGAATATAGTGTATTGTAACATTCATATCAATAATGAATATAGTGTATTGTAACATTCATATCAATAATGAATATAGTGTATTGTAACATTCATATCAATAATGAATATAGTGTATTGTAACATTCATATCAATAATGAATATAGTGTATTGTAACATTCATATCAATAATGAATATAGTGTATTGTAACATTCATATCAATAATGAATATAGTGTATTGTAACATTCATATCAATAATGAATATAGTGTATTGTAACATTCATATCAATAATGAATATAGTGTATTGTAACATTCATATCAATAATGAATATAGTGTATTGTAACATTCATATCAATAATGAATATAGTGTATTGTAACATTCATATCAATAATGAATATAGTGTATTGTAACATTCATATCAATCATGCTGCTAACAAGGTTCGGATAATCAATTCTAAAATATAGATGTAGATCACTAGTAAGGTTTTAGTATTTGTGGAGCTCAAATCATTGATTAGAGTGATTGTAATCGTGACATGTGAATTTTACTAGTCGAAATTACACAATATAAAGGGCCAGTATTTGTGGGTGCATCTTTAAATGGTGGTGAGCACCAGGTATAAATAGAGGAAAACGTGGAAATATAGGAAAACTGGGAAAAATTAAAAAGATAAAATATGGAAATATTTTGTCGGTTGAAATAAAAGCGGTTTGTTCCCCAAACGAGGTTTGAAAGCATTAAATAGACATGTTATGCAGCATCCACCCACGTCTAGGCTTAAACAGTGGGCTCACAGTGGGCTCACAGTGGGCTCACAGTGGGCTCACAGTGGGCTCACACTTGGCTCACACTCGGCTCACAGTCGGCTCACAAAACAAAGTCTCCCTGAGCTCCGTGCATTCGCCTCCGGCTTCCCATCTGGAGCTATTCCGTCTCGCTTAGCGTGGCTGCTTCTCTATCTACTGTCACCTCCTAATCTGGTGGATCTGCTTGTCGCGTAATTTCGCGGCCACTTCTGCATCTCTGGAGGACCCGCCGCTCGCTCGGCAACAGCCCGATCGCACTCGCCTGCCCGTAGCGAGACCGCAGCCCTGGGTGCTGCATTACAGACTATTTAATGGCACTTTCGCCTCGATGAAATGCAAACCGATTTTCAAACCAGCAATTTTGCATCTAATTTCCATTTTAATTTAGAATCTTTTCTTTTTTGTGTATTTACCCGATACTCACCTATTCAGTAAGAATAACCTTCAATAGATCAACCTTCAATAGATCAACCTTCAATAAGAATAACCTTCAATAAGAATAACCTTCAATAAGAATAACCTTCAATGAGATCACCTTCAATGAGATCACCTTCAATGAGATCACCTTCAATGAGATCACCTTCAATGAGATCACCTTCAATGAGATCAACCCACAACACTAAACGCCTTATATGTTGATTTATAATAGTAAACAAGTTCACATGTTCTTTTGCAAAGTCATATCATTCAATGATTTTTACACTTTATGTGTTCGTATTTAGAATGCTGCTATGTATGCCCTCTCTATGCCTTATGCTATTATGCCTTATGCTATTATGCTATTATGCTATTATGCTATTATTCTTATATGCTTATATGCTTATGCTATTATGCTATTACGCTTACTATACTATTATGCTATTATACTATTATACTATCATGCTTATATGCTTATATGCTTATGCTATTATGCTATTATACTATCATGCTTATACGGATCAAAGTAGACTAATGCTGCTAATAGTTTATACTTGAATCTGCTTCTAGATCTTCTTTTAGAAATCTGGCGAGAGCTGAAATACAATCGTGCCGTGGCTGTCTCGTTATCTACATACTGCCGAGAATCATTGGTGCTTAGGCCAGAGCCACGACTTAAACTGGTCAGAGTGATACACTACTTGCACTTAGTAGTTCTACTGGAGCTTCAACTACCTGCACTTAGTAGTTCTACTGGAACCTCAACTACCTGCACTTAGTAGTTCTATTGGAGCTTCAACTACCTGCACTTAGTGTTCTACTGGAACCTCAACTACTTGCTATTCTGGACACTCTTTTTGACCTTACTAACCACTCATTGATGTACCGCCTCACAACAGTCCATTGCATCTGTTTCTCTTCGCCTTCATATACATTATGTTGCTTGACGAGCCCAAACTACAACACGCTCCAGGAGCTTTTAGCGGCCTCATATGGACCAAGACTGGCTTTTCCTGCATAGAGGTCACCATACAATGATAGATATTGGTGTGGTTGCGAGTTCCTGAACATGGTCAGTGACGCTGGTCCAGCTGCTCCCTGCATACGGGCGGCTCTGATGAGAGGACTCCATCTTCCGTTGCTGGGATCGTGCGTGGTCCAAGCTGGTCTCTGGTGGCTAAGTGGCCAAACTGCAGGCACTGCATATGATCTTACACCCAAACACCCGTACACCCAAAGTATCGAATGTGGCTTGGGCCTCTGGCCGCATCAACACCGGCGTCAGTCTGTGGCTTCAAGTTACGGTCGGCGAGAGGATCATGCAAGACCCAAACAGAACTTACCTCATTGAGGATTTACTGAGGACTTGCTGCGAGTTGAAATACGGCTCGGCTAGGGTCTGATCGGGAATCTCTATATATTCTTTATTTTAGTAAATATCCCAACAGATTTATGCTAAGGTGGATAGATATAGTGAAAAGAATAATGAATATATAAGAAGAATAAATGAGTATAATTTATTTAGCAGGGCGATCAATACAGGTGATTCACTATGTGATACTCTGCAGGTCTTGTTAATACAAATCTGAATGTCTAGTATTTCTAGTTACGTTAGATTTGAAGGATCTGGAGATATTCTCTATAATATTAAGTTTTAGTAACTCTCATATAACTTCTCCATCAACCTATAAATTTATATGCCAATGCCCATATTTAATTTCAATTTTACATATTTAGCTAATTATTCCTGGTGTTATATACTTCCTGAATTTAATTCTTTATTTTGTAAAGTCATTAAATCTACAATACAGATAAGGTGCTTATATTATATAGAAGCTTTCGGTTTTGCCAAGTTTCAAACCTATAATTGATGGTTCTTATATTCCAGCTTGTGCTACTATGAATCCAATAAATTAAAGTAAGAGAAATTTAGGTTCATGCTGAAGTTAGTATACCTCTAGATGATTACCATTTGAAGATGAAGGTAAATATATCCAGTAGGTAAAACAGGTAATGAACTAATATAATCATGTTTTGAGGTAAATAACCTTATCAGAGTGGTTATATAGTGATGCGATGATTCTTTGTAGAATCAACTAAAGTTTCAACGATTCATATAAATCATGATAATCTTAGAGCATCTTGAAAGCAATACAATTAAGCAATACAATTAAGCAATACAATTAAGCAATACAATTAAGCATTACAATTAAGCATCACAATTAAGCATTACAATTAAGCATCACAATCAAGCAATACAATTAAGCATCACAATTAAGCATTACAATTAAGCAATACAATTAAGCATTACAATTAAGCATCTTGAAAGCATCACAATTATCTGAAACGGCACCCGAACACGTCTGGGATTATAAAAATGTATCGTATGGAATATAAAACCACCCATGAAGCGGGTGATAGATATGTTAAGACTTTATAAATCTAATGAATCAATTAGGGATACAGAGTCCTTTATCTGCTATTTGTTAACTGGTTCTCTAATAGGGGCATTAGTATGGGACGAGTGGACATGGAGAAAAAGGTTTACCAAATGCTTCCTTTTTTACTATAGGCCCTCTAGCAAATACATCTGTTTTCGGATCATCAAAAAGTGCGCAAGGGCCGAGTGGCACTTCCCATCATAAGAATGTTCAAACTCTGATCAGTCGCACACGACACAACTCTCAAGAAAGTGATGATTCAGGACTTTCTCCTCGCAATTCATCCATCTTTGAAAATTAAGGACAGAAGGTAGTCTAGCAAACATGGAAAACATGACCGTCAGTGGGAAGTGCTCTATCACTGAAAAATGGGCTTCGAAGCGAAGGAAGCAGTCCGGTGGAGGCTCAAGCAGAGCTGAAGCTATCGATTAATAATCCAAAGTAGAGACCTTTTATACCCTGATATGTTCTGGGATTTTATATTCATTCCGGGGCAAGATAAGCAAGTGCCTTGGGTGCTAGGATACTGATAATCATATAATAAAATATCGAACAGCCAAGAAAATTCATTGGCAGAGGATCCTAAAGAAGGTCCAATTGCGTTACTCTACAATTAGAGGATCACTATACACTACTATACACTGTTCAGTATTAGTATACACTATACACTATACACTATACACTGTTCAGTATTAGTATACACTATACAGTACTATACACTGTTCAGTATTAGTATACACTATACAGTACTATACACTGTTCAGTATTAGTATACACTATACACTATACACTATACACTATTACTTACACTACTATTACTATACACTACTATACACTACTATACACTACTATACACTATACACTATTATTTACACTACTATTACTATACACTACTATACACTACTATTACTATACACTACTATACACTACTAAATACTATACACTACTATACACTACTATATACTATACACTACTATACACTACTATATACTATACACTATACACTATTACTTACACCACTGTTCACTATGTACTAGACACCAACTACTATACACTATATTCTATACACTACCATACACCACTATACATTACCATACACCACTATACATTACTATACACTATATACTACGTCTACTTACACTACTATACACTATTACTTACACTACTATACACTATTACTAAAAAAGCGAGAGCATAAAAGGCGGCAAACGGAAGAAGAAACAGCGAACAAGGAAAGGCGGCTTTGCCATGGTACTGAATATTATATCCTAGAAACTTCTGATTTCTGTTGCATGAGTTATTACTTTATACCTCTTATTTTTCCTTCTATATTATAATTCATTCTTTTACTAGGTCTACAACAATAATTGCTTACTTTTATTGTCACTACAATTCTAATGATATTGTTATTGAATCTTCATATGCACTTATACATAAGTGTTATATAAGTATTTTATAGCTACAGCTTCAGCAACAGTCAGCTATTTGTTCAATCAAAGTCTCTCATCTACACCTCGACTCTGATTCTGGCCGTCTTCTTTGTGTTAACTTCTGCAGGACTACTTCCAGCATTGACTGACGTCAAAGCCTTGCAGTCGTGGCCGTGCCTGCATGCAACACGGGCCGCAAAGTGTCCTGGAGAAAGCACAAGTGGTCACCACGGGCTTTCTATGCACATGAGGTGGTCACCACGGGCTTTCTATGCACTTCAGGGACGTGAGGTGTTGTTCCGTTGCGGCCAAGTCTTACAAAGTGCAGGCTATGCTAAGTGGTGAGCAAAGGTAAGTGACTTGGCATTACGGGAGGAATCCTTCGATCTGATAGGCTCTATTGAAGACAGAGATTGAGAGATTGAGAGATTGAGAGATTGAGAGATTGAGAGATTGAAAGATTGAGAGATTGAGAATTGAGAATTGAGAGATTGAGAGATTGAGAGATTGAGAGATTGAGAGATTGAGAGATTGAGAGATTGAGAGATTGAGAGATTGATTCTGAACCCTTCAGCTCTTCTGAACCCCCAATACTGCCTTGAAGCTGCCGACTCGCTTGAGACTTTGTCCATGTCGTCAGCTTGCATCTTCTTTGGCATTCATGCAATACTTCTCAATTGCATAACTCCCAAATTCAGCCTCAAAAGAGGCACTTGAAGGCACGAATCTAAGCATGAGACGAGCTCTCCTTTGCTGTTGAAAGCACCTTCGGAGGCCGGGTTCGGCATAAACGCATGTTCCCAGAACCGTATAGGCAGACATCTACAGCACGAGAGGAGCGCTTGGAGTCCACTGAGTTTCTACAGTGTTTCCAGGTTCTAAAGTTCTACAGTGTTTCCAGGTTCTAAAGTTCTACAGTGTTTCCAGGTTCTAAAGTTCTACAGTGTTTTGCTACAGTTCTAGCTCTACGTCATTACAGAGCCATGGCTAGAGAAGTATGACCAGAGCACCGAGCTAGTCCCAAATAGGTTTCGTTGATCATGTGGCCCGCTACATTTGCTATTGTGACCTAGTGTGATATTTCTTGGGTATTGTACTTAATACTGCATCCTCATTGGTCAGATACTCTTTACGCAACATGGAAACGATATGTTGCTGTTGGAAGATATGTTGCTGTTGGAAGATACGTTGCTGTTGGAAGGTACGTACCTTTCACCAACAATATTCCTTCACGCAAAGCTTGGCCGAATCGCCAGTAATACAAATAGTATTCATGGATCGATTGAGTTGACCGTTGCGCACGTCAGCTCCGGTATCAACAACTTGTGCAACCGAGCTAAGCCGATGGCATGGGTTGTTTACGGTGAGATAATTCCATACCTGGGTATGGATGTCCCAAACTGGACTACTTCTAACAAACCGTTCGTCAGGGCGAGTCGGGCCTCTCACTCGAAGAGTTCCTACTCATGTTTATCTGGGATACACACTAGGCCAGAAGACGACTTATGACGCGGTACCTGCGCCTACTATGAGAAACACGAAGTATCTCTCAAAATATCGGTGAATTGCACCTTGTCAACCCTAGATTGGTGGCCTCAGATGGTGCGCCCGCAGCGTCTTCATGCTGCGAGACCTTTATATGGTGGTGTGTCTTATTCACCAACGATCTGACAATGAATACTGGGTGCAATAGAGCAATATCGATGACCAAGGCTCGATCCGATTCCGAAAACGACCACTCAAGATTGACTTGTTGAGGATCGTTGATGTTATGCATACACCCACAGCTCTGCGGTATAACTGCACATGCCGGAGCAGACTAAGCAACAGCTAAACCCGGTACTCAGAAAGGCAACAGTGATAGAGATGAAACAGTGATAGAGATGAAACAGTGGTAGAGATGAAACAGTGATAGAGATGAAACGGTGATAGAGATGAAACAGTGATTGAGATGAAACAGTGATAGAGATGAAACAGTGATAGCGATGAAACAGTGATAGAGATGAAACAGTGATAGCGATGAAACAGTGATAGAGATGAAACAGTGATAGCGATGAAACAGTGATAGAGATGAAACAGTGATTGAGATGAAACAGTGATTGAGATGAAACAGTGATAGAGATGAAACAGTGATAGAGATGAAACAGTGATAGAGATGAAACAGTGATAGAAAGGCAACAGGATTCTATGTTTCGCCTTAGTCCTAGCCTCTTTGCTACGTTCAATTGTACATGGGTATGGAAAGTCAGCAAGATCCCAAACTCTCACGATGGAGACAAGAAGTCTTGAAAAAAACAAATCACACTAACATAACAATCGGGTGAGCTCCATGGAACTTCGAAATACTCCGATTCAACGGCTTCTCTGTTTGAATTGCCAAAGGATCGACCCAGGCTAGTATGGTTGATGATCTACAGCAGGGAAGAATAGGGAAGGAGAATTCACGGTATGATTCAATGCCCTTGAATCTCTTTCCAAATGGACACCCACTACCTCTTACGTCTATGCTGTGAGTGTCTTTGCCATCCGCTGGTGTCTTTGCCATCCGCTGGCGCCTTTGCCATCCGCTGGCGCCTTTCCACATTCATAACATCGTGGTGCCCTATCCCATCCCCTCTTCCCCCTACATCAAAGTCTATACCCTCGTTTTGGCATCAGCTCGTCGGAAGCCAGTGGAGCCGCTGTGTGCAGGACGCCCGACTCTGGAGCCCGCTTCAATACGAACATAAACTCGTTTTTGATCGAATCGGGAGTTGGCATTGGTCTACAGAGATCACTTGAGGTAAAGCGTCTCTCACCACTTCTGCCAGCCAATGTCTGGTCTTCACACACAGGAATGCTATGCACCATCACAGGCTCTATATTCCTGGCACGGCAAACTGAATCAGTTCATGACGACATTGCAGGGTCCAGAAAGCGTGTGACTACCCCAGGACTTGTTTCGGTGAGAACCCCTCATGTTGAAAGGAGAAGGAGTATCCCATAGGTAGACTACTCCGTTCCACTCTGCTACAGGAGTTCATTTTGTTCCAAGCCAAAGGTCGTCTTTTTTTCTAGCAGTCGTGCCGATCCACCTGCGGCACATTTATTAGAGGGTGATGTCGTTTGTACGGCTGCTCTCTTACCCGAGATATAGTGATCATTTCACATTTTTCAAGGTATTAATTTACAAGAACATGTGTGAACGCAACTTGCTACGTCCCGTGGCCGCTCTGGCCAAGTGGCAGGATCAGGTATGACGGGTCTCAGGAAGAGCAATCGAAGACCAACAGAGTGATTCATTCGCCAGTGATGAAAGAGATAATGCATAAACAATTGATGCAGATAATCCAAACATACCACGGAGCATTAATAGAATCAGTTTCAGTCCAACGACAATTATTCAGTCCAACGACAATTATTCAGTCCAACAACAATTATTCAGTCCAACAACAATTATTCAGTCCAACAACAATTATTCAGTCCAACGACAATTATTCAGTCCAACAACAATCTACTGACTCCAACAACAATAGCCTACTGCACCCAGTGCTCTAGACTACGTTCAGCCGGCCACTCAACAAGCAAGAGATGCTGTCCAATTACACAGTTCACAAACAAATCAACTTCAACAGATTCAAGCCGGAGATCACTTATTTGTACCTAGGAAAAGGAACAGTCCACGAGCTACAAAAGTACATGAGAAAGTACGCCTTTACACCGAAAACCCCATAACCATTCTCTACTGTGGTTTGCTCTTCCTCCGAATGCTGTAGTTTGGAGGTCTTCAACAGATGAATCCAGCGGTTTCAATGGGGTGGTGAAAAGATACAGGATTATTTTCTACGATTCAATGAAGACCAGGATAAACCGACAGTATAGAATGTCCAATCCCTTTCAATGAGATTGCGGAGCCTTGCTTCCTCGCCCAATTTGTTGAGCCCCTTCATGGACTCGAACGAACCAGAGTAATGCGCCGAGATCATGGCATTCAAGGGGGAAATCGTCTCGTCTTCGTTGTCGTCCTGCTCGATCTCAATCAATCCTGCATTTTCCAAGTCCTCCAATGGGTTTCCACGAGTCCGATAAGTACTCGGAAATCCCCATGTGAAACATCCTCGAGACCGTAGAAACTGGGGTTTAGCGTCACTCGCCGGTAGGAATGTAGGTAATGTAATCCACGAGTCTTTGATTCTTTCAGAATACTCCTACATCAAGAGCCTGGTCCCATGAGAATGATAGCTAATTGCATTAATGGGGTGTGAAAAGACCATAGAAAAGTACATAGAAAGAGATATAGGCGAGAGATTTAGGGATGGAAGAAGGAAATTATGGCTGCAAAGGTATCCGGTGTTTGACATTTTATCTAGGAGATAACGATAATGGTGCCAGTTTATAAAGATCAATTGAGTGGGTCAAGATATATACATTATGTGGAGTATGAACAGATACAATACAATCATGTGGAGTATGAACAGATACAATACAATCATGTGGAGTATGAACAGATACAATATAGTGACACTGAGAGTGTGTTCATGTTACAAATAGAGGTTGGTACAGACTTGGGAGCTAGACGATACATAGAAGGAAGCTGGACTGAGATCCAAGTGGACCTGAAATATCAAGTGCTAAATACCCAAGATGTCACGTGGACCTAAATATCAGTATTCAACTCCAGAAAAAGCATTGTAAAGGTGTTCCAAAGTCGTTAGGTCTAAGATTGATCAGAAGTATATACAACAGATGGAATAGCAGATGTATTGATATTATTAACAGCATCTAATAGCAAATATCAAATTGAAATATAAACCTTTCTATTTGATTATTTAGGATCATTTTGATAATTGATTTTATTTGCAAGATATGATTTTATATTTCGACCTTCTTTATCCTTTATTTATGATCGGTGATATGGTGCTGCTATAAAGATGAAGCTGCTGATTTTAATACTTGATTTCTTCTTATTATGAAATTATTAATAATAATCAAGCTACTAGTTTTCTATAGATCAATGTATCAGCTATTTCTTTAGCTGCTAATCACATTTGCTCCAATCATACTTGATTACCTGCTAGCACCTTTGCTCCAATAATACTTGATTACCTGTTAATCACCTTTGCTCCAATCATACTTGATTACCTGCTAGCACCTTTGCTGGTTCATTGGCGGTGTAATTTAAATTAGCTGTTCTTGCTATTATTCGATTATTGTACCTACTTCATCTGATGCAGCTATTTATATACTCCTATATGTTTTATGTGCTACAATTATTATACATCTATAATAATTAAGACAACTGATTTAAAGCTATAGTAGCTTATAGTTCTATTATATGGCTGTTTGTATTTTAGATATTGTAATCATTAACTATCAGGTAGTTTGATATGATCTATAGCTCATGGTTTTGTATCTCCAGGTTTATTTATTGTAGGTATTTTAAAGACATCATGAGAATTGCAGGATATAGTCCATAAGTATAACATGTATGCAATTATTTCAACTTTATGGGAAATTTAAACATGCTTTAATATCTCTACTTTTAGCCTTTAAAGATATAAATAGTTAAAATAGATGTTCCTTCGAAGGATAAATACGCCACAGTACAATGTGGGAGCTAGAAATGAGAAGATATATTAAAATTATAGTTTAAATGTACGTATCATTGGAATACTTGGACTTATAGCACCTATTCAGAATAAAGGCTCTTTTTTCATTTATGGTGCATAATGGTGCGAAGTGTGGGTCACCGTGTGGTAACAACTGCGCACAGTAGGTCTAATGTCCTGTGAAGTTGACTAAATGTCATTGCTAAAAACACCAGCACGACAATATTTGCGTCCATTGCACATTGAATTATCTAACGACGGCTACTTGCGTTACACATTGTGGAAATTTATGGTAAAGTGAAAAGTCTGCATTCCAAAACCATGGTATTAACTATGGTATTATAGATCCATCTATGTAATTAATTATGGTTTATAGATCCATCTATGTAATTAACTATGGTATTATAGATCCATCTATGTAATTAACTATGGTTTATAGATCCATCTATGTAATTAACTATGGTTTATAGATCCATCTATGTAATTAACTATGGTATTATAGATCCATCTATGTAATTAACTATGGTATTATAGATCCATCTATGTAATTAACTATGGTATTATTATTCCATCTATGTAATTAACTATGGTATTATAGATCCATCTATGTAATTAACTATGGTATTATAGATCCATCTATGTAATTAATTATGGTTTATAGATCTTTATCGATACTTATGGTACCTTGGTTTATTTGATAAACATATTTTCTTTATGTATTTTATTTATATTAAATTCTTTACAAGCATTTAAACCCTATATCTCCGCCCGCACCATACTAATATAATGGGTATACTACAAGAGGAATTTCTCACCTATGTTGATGAATTGAACTCTTGCCGGTTCAACATTAGCCGCTAAAAGTGGTATGATGATAGATGAAAATGGTAATAAAATACCTTCTAAATATACCGATTTTTAGGTTAATCACCACCCGCAACATGAATATGGTGCGGGCTATTTATCTATTATTATAAGTTAGTATTGTCACATAATAATATTATAATTTGTATGGCTGTTTTATGCTATGGATTCTATGAAAAGATCCTAATCAATCGTTTGATGTATCGCTATTTTTATGACTGCTTAGTTATGAGCGATAGTGTTGTGATGTTTTTGGTTGAGATTCTAATGTGATCTCCTATTCATTGCTCTCTTTGAAATACTGCTGCTATGAATCCGTTTATCTGCATTATTAATAGATAGGGGGTGCTTTCC
Organism: Metschnikowia proteae; assembly: GCA_002370515.1. Taxonomy (NCBI): domain Eukaryota; kingdom Fungi; phylum Ascomycota; class Pichiomycetes; order Serinales; family Metschnikowiaceae; genus Metschnikowia; species Metschnikowia proteae. Next base: position 30,927 of record NKYY01000031.1, on the reverse strand, counting down.
GTTTTTATCGGATCTATTTATCCCTTTCTTCTGATTTAATAATATCGAATTTTGACTCTCTTACTAATACTGTATTAGATTTATAGCTATTATGTTATTAGCTGCTGCTAAATCTGCTCGCGTGGCGCGCTCCAGGAACTCTTTTGCAGCCGTTATTGCACGTTGCATCAAGGATTGTATGCGAGCTGCATAGACAGTAAATGATACACTAACAGATGCACTTACAGATACACTAGCAGATACTACTACAGATACACTAGTAGATACAATAATAGATACACTTACAGATACACTAGTAGATACATTTACAGATACACTAGCAGATACTACTACAGATACCACTACAGATGCACTAGCAGATACTACTACAGATACTACTACAGATACTACTACAGATACTACTACAGATACTACTACAAATACTACTACAGATACACTAGTAGATACACCAACAGATACACTAGCAGATACTACTACAGCTATTTCCTATCGGAATACGATGTCGCCCAATTCGCATGCTGATATGAATTAGAGTTGGTGTGACTCCTCGTCTACAATACATGCTGACACAGGTTGCTGATACAGGTTGCTGATACAGGATGGTAATTTGCAGAGGTGAGGTTCGTCATGCCTTTCAATCTTCCAAGACCCGTTGATCGGCCCACGTGTGCTCGACCCGTACACAACACCCAAGCTTCCGTGTCTCTGATTTCTCAGCCCGCAGGCTTACGGGATTTGTGTCCTTATCAAACAAACTGTAATCGCGTGCGGAAAATCACAGAGCCAACATGCTCTTAAGAGTTTACCTGTACAAAAGCGTCTTTTTTACCTCCGGTTGCGGCCATACCAAGTGTAAAATACCGTTTCCCGTCCGATCAACGTTAGTCAAGCCACTTAGGGCCACAGTGAGTAATGCAGTGGGAGACCATGTGTGAAATTGTGGTGCTGCAATCTTTTTGCTGCCAATTGTGGCGTCACCTAGTACTGCCAGTGTACAGTTTCTGTGGATTGCTTGAGGGAAAGAATTTGCAGGCATTAGTAAAAAGAGGGAAGATCCTCCATTTTGAATTTAATGCAGTAACAACACACGCAAACGCACGGCCGATCCCGAGCAAACAAGAATGATAAATAAATCCCTTTGGAACGTAGCTTTGCAGCCGCCATGAAAATGGGCACTCTCGTTTGGTCGCCAGGGAAACTAAATGACTCATAACATGGTCAATGCATAATTCGCTTTAGGCCCACTCACGAACATTTCCATTATTATAGCCAAATATCTTCACGAGAATGTTCATTCGTATGCTGATTGGATCATGAATTGACGTGGTTCAACAGTAGAGCTGCAAATTCGCCACAAATTTCCTGCTGTCCATTGTGGTAGCTAGCTGATGCCTTTTCATTGGCTCAGCCATTTCCTTTTTTAAATAGCCCAACGCCTTCCCAAGTTCAGAGCCGTAGAATGTAACGCCTTCCCAAGTCCAAAGAATGTCAAATTTCGCAGGCAATTTGTGTCAAACAAGTATACCCGTATTGAAGTAAGCTTCTTTGATGATATCAAGCTAGGTTTGCAGAATATTGCTCGGCCTTGTTAGTCAGAGAGGTCGAGGTGGGCTGGCCTGTAGCATCAGTTTGGCCCACCAGCGAGCCGCAACGATCATGTTTCAAGCGGCACTTTTTCGGCACTTTTTCGAGGCTAGATTATCAAGCTTGAATATCACTGTAATATTACCTGGTTGCATCACCACATTCAATTACAGCAGCATCCACACCTCCCAAGACCCATACATCTATAGGAGTGTTTATCGCATCCACGAGCCCGATTCTTGATCATCCAGCGTGGCTGGTCAGGAACTGTACGAAGCCCTTCTCAAAAGTGTTTTTGTTTTGACACAATATTCATGTTCGGAGTGAATCCCCCACTAACCGCCCTGCTATGCGTGACGTAATACTAGCAACGTGATGTTCTCCAGCATAAACAATTCCTCTTTTCCCGCTTGTGATCTTGGACGGCGATATTTGAGCTTGTCCATAGCAAGCCTTTCCCTGTTGAGCACTAAGCGAAATTGTATTTTCCATCTGTATTTAGTCAGCCCCACATTTGCTATCAAAAGTGTTTTTTAATATCCGTTTTGATTAGGGATAAAGGGTGACCGTTAAGTGTTCTTTTTCTCTATCGTATACCTAGTCCATGGCTGAGTACTTGGTTATCGCTTTGGCTTTGATGCTCCTTCGTAGAGCGCAGAAGAGCCAGCCAAAAAGTGTAACAATATAGTCGTTCCATGAGTTCTGCACACCCGTCTCCAGAAGCTATTTTCAGTTTTGTGGTTTTTGGTGAAAAGCCACAACCAGAAGTTAAAGATGCTGGTATGAGTCAAAGATGGTTGGCCCAAAATACCACCGTGGCTTCAAATTTCAAAATTGAGGCTTTCTGAAATTTTGTCATCATACAATATGAATTTTATTTGTGGTACCAATGTTCACGGTGAAAAGAGGCTTTATATAGATTTGCAGCGCGTGCACATAGTGTGGCTGTAAACTGTGGCGTGCACATAGCGTGGCTGTAAACTGTGAAACGTTACACAAATACACCTCTAAAATATAAATAGGGCACGAATCTTGGATACCCCGTTCTTGATATTTATTCGCAGATTTAATTGATGGTTACGAAGATATAAATGACAAACTGTACTTTCGAACATGGAATATTTTAGCTGCACCCACTGACAATGAACAGCCTCTTGAGTACGGGGAGATACTTTCGGAATGTAAAATGAGCTTGCAATTTTATTCTCATGGCCAAGTGCGTTGGGTTTAGTCTGGTCTCCCGGTCAAAATGTTTTGTGTTCTTGGTACATGTTTTGGAAATGTTTTGTGACTCCTTAGCACTATGAATGCGACATGCCCAATTTTTGTCAGGCGTATCCTTTAAAAAGCGAGTGCTTCAATGAATGTGGGTCTTTTTGTTACTGATCACTAAATCCAAGCTTTTGTGAATTCCTTGATCAGGGTCTCGGGTAGCTAAGCCGGCTCCTCACTGATCTATCTCGATCCAATGATCAAGGCAACATTGTGATCCAACAAATAACTCAGTTATCCTGCAAGTTCTATTGGATGTCTGTCACCCACTTGGAAGATTTGCGGAGGATGGATATCTGCCAGTCATGGTTGTGAAAAATGTTGGATCACAGACATGGGGGACATACAAAAACAAAGAAGGAGGAACGAAGTACCTTTCAAATATACCCAAGTTCGCTCGTCGTCCAAGTTCGCAATCCACCAATAAGCGAACTTTACTTGCAAAGAGCTCCGAATATTTTGTACACATGTCTGATGTCTATATCACGGACGTCTTCCAGCCATACTCTATTCATAATAGCCGAGATCGCTTTGTGAGGGTGGACTGATTGGCAACCTACTGCGACTATCCGCTGAAACAGAGTTGCAGCCACTATTTGACACAGATCAAGCTTGTTGCCCTAAGTTGGGAAACAAAATGACAAGGCTAGATTCTCGATACCTTGCCATTAACAGTTTTCCACACATGGTCTTACATAAAGACCGTGTCGCAGACGTATGCCCTAGTGGAATGTACCACCGATGCAGAAATCACGAAAGGGCCTTCTCATATGCTTTCATGTGGCCAGAAGTCGTCAGTTCAAACATTGAGGCACGCGAAGAGTCCTGCTGCTTGAAATAAAGTTTTAGCGAAGATTGACGGCTGGGAAGAGACTGCGCCTTTGACCCATGGATGTATCTACTTCTTTCGAGATGTTATATGTATTCAAACGGTCAAAACGACGTGTCGACAGTTTTAAGCCCTAATTTTTGAAACACAACTGCTAATCGTCGTGCTCAATTTACACTCTGGCTTTTCCTTGGTGGCAGACCTTACACGGGTACTTCCAACATTCAGCGGGTCTTCCGAAAAGTGTCCGTGCTGTATGCAGTCCTGGCGTCTGCAGCATAGCTGCAAAACGCTTTGCTCTCTCGGTTCTACCTCTGTGGGGTGCTGGTCAGCTCCAGTTCTCGCTTTTCTCACGAGATCACATGAATGCAAAAATTTCATCAGTTTAAAATTGGTCCCTCTCAAAACAAATTGATCAGAGCCTCAAATTTAGGTCCGTTAGAGGAATCATGAATCCTCTGTCACCACTGCTTGTTCATGAGATGAGCGCTTTGAGCTCCGAAATGTCGTCAATCAACGTCTTGACAAAGGTTTGGTACTTATCGTCATTTCGGCTCAATAGAAGCTCCTCTTCCTTGGAGCTGGGCGAAATCCGCGACGCCAAAAATTTTGGATGCTTCAAGAGGTTATTGACAAAGTCGCCGAAGTTAGCGCGCTTCTGCGGTGTGTCAAACCCTGGGAGAATCGACATGTCCACGTCCGTGGCCGAGTCTACGCTAATGCCCCGCGCAGACGTGATCTCATGCAAGATCTTGAAGATGTAGAGAACCTGCATGGTCTCAAACGTTCCGGCCGTGGAAATCTGGAGCGACGACAGGTCCTTGGTCCACGACTCGGCACAAAACTCAATCTGCTTCTGGAACGCCCTGATCGTCAAAATCACCTCCTGGAGCACTGTGTTTTTGACCAAGCATGTTACCAAGATTGGCAAGATGCCGTTGGTCCAGTTGCGGTGCAACTGCACGTTACTTTCCACCGAAACCCCGTCTTCTTTGAAGGGACGCGAGATGATGCTCTCCCGGATCACCGTGAACAAGTTGTAATCACCCAAGTTGTCACACACTTCGTCCAAGCTGAGGAACTGCTGAACAAACATCAAACTGAGCTGTGCAAATACAGGCTCGCTGTTTCCCACAAGCACCAAGTGAGAAAAGGAGTGGAGACTGCAAATCGCCTCCACCGTTTTGTGTTTCCGAAGACTGACCATGATCTCCGACTGGAGTGCTCGCGAGAGTTTCATTTGCGTAAAGAGCTTGAGGATAGATAAGATGAGTTCGAAGTCTCCGAGCGCCTCGCCAACAAAATTGTCTCCCGGCTTTTCCTGGCTCTTCCGAGAGAGAAAAACATGATTCTCCAATTGAACGATGAGTCCTGCGGTTCCCCTGGCCACCACAAAATCAAACACCTTCATTATGATCTGATGATTCAATGCCACCAGCTCAAAATTCTTGCTGACCTGCGAGAGCGTCACGTACAAGATGCGCAACAACGACCTGTACGAGTATTCACTGGGGTTTTTGGACTCGAAGTTTAAGTACCCAACGTTTGCATCGCCCATCAACCCAAGGGAGGCCTCGATGATGGGAATTGCCTCGCCACTGAAGCTGGAGCCGTTGCAGTATGCAGTGTAAAGGAGCAAAAAGGCCAACTCGATCTTGCCGAAGTTTTGTTGCCGGAAGAAGTCCTGCGTATAAGTGTCTCTTGGCTCGTGGATCGTCAAGAGCTGAAGGGCCACTTTGGAATAGTTGGCGGGGATGGACTTTGGCGCCCGGCGACAAAAGGTAGTCAAGAGTCCGCCCATGGACTTGTCAAGTGCAAACTGGGCGTTGTAGTACTGGATGTTAGCCCCAGAGTGAATGATCTGGTCCCGGATGTCGGGCCATTTTGGGTCTTTGCCGAACATTGCTTCGAGCAGCTGCAAGTCGTACACCTCCTCGATTCCAAAGTGGTTACGTTCCTTGAAGGACACGGCAAAGTCTGCGAGTTGGTATTTCGGAAACACGGTCGAAAACTGCGTGTTGACGTCGTCGTAGAGCCAAGTTTGGTAATCGGAAACGGAGAAGAAGTCTGGGATGCGGGCCGCAAATTGGTCTCCACACAAGTACTCGACAATGGCAGTCTTGCACTTTTCGTTCTTGCTAGTGAACAAGAGAAGCGACAAAGTCTCGGCGATTTTGGCGTAAAGCTTGCAGTGGTACGAAGACCTGTACAAGTGGTCAGAAACGGCACAGTCCTTGCCCTTAACCACGGCTTTCGTGTCCGAGTCTTTCTGGAAGTTTGCCATCATCGAAATCAACTCTTGCACGAAAATGAAGTCGCTTTCCTCGTTTCGGGCGATGGTCCACAGGCTGAACGCAAGCGCAACAGCATCCAAAAGGTGCACCGTCACGGCGGGTGGAAGGTAATTGATGTCATTGATGTTGCGCTTCAAAATCGAAAGCAACGAAACAGCCTTGCGAGATGACTCGCCCTTGGCCAGAACCTCGCCGAAAACATCTCTTCCGCTGATGAAAAAGACAGAGAGACCCTGCTGATTGGCCTCCATCAACGCACAGAGGAACTTGTAGATGGGGATTTTGATCGTTTGGTCATCGAACGGGTTTTCAAGGTCTGCGGCCAAAGAATGTAAGAATATCCGAGAGTGGGCACGGCCCAAGTGGGATAGCATCGACGGTTCCTTGCCAGAGTGCCACTTACCGTTGGTAAGCGCACTGAGCAACTCAAGCACGTATTTCCTAAGCATCCCGCCCTTGGCGTAGATCATCACAATCTCCGGCAAGCTCCGGAAGAGGCCTTGTTCGAACAGACTGGGAGGGCGAGTCGTGGAGCTGCGGATTCGCGTGACGAGCCTGCTGAATTGCAAGCAAGTCCGGGCCCAAATGGCCCCGTAGTAGCACGACTTATCGGCCAAGAGGTAGGTGTTGGAAAACGACGCCAAGGACTGAATCAGCTCGAAAATCGGCAGTGCCGAGTCGCTGTTGCCGAGCAAGAAAGCATCTAGGATCAGGTCTGCGGCCGTCGCAAAGATCCGCGTGGGCTTCTTTTCGGGCGCTGATTCGGGCGCAATGGAGTAGATGGCCACCAAGCATCTGCTGAAAACCTCAAGGATGAGCGTTCCAAGCCGCAATTTCTGGTACCCGTCGTTGTAGTTGCACAGCGCACTGAAGACCTGGAGCAAATGCTCGGTGACCTGCGCCAAGACCTCGGCCTTGGAATTCTGCGGGTATTCGTCGTTGGTGGAAAGGCAGTTTTCCGTCAAAGCGGAGGCGAATTCCGCCAACAGAACTGTGAATGAATAGTCTCCACGCACCATCTCAAAGGAGCCGAAGATTATGGATGCGAAGCCCTCCTTTCCTTGCCGTGAGAAGAGCGACGACGTGGAGAGATAAGGCCAGATGCGGGACGTGATCACCGGCATGAGCGAGCCGAAGATATCGAGGAGGGTAGCCAGCAAGTCGGCGTTTCGGCGGTGCAAACACTGCTCAAATAGGCGGAAGAGCACGTCCAAGATGTCGTCATCATCGGTGTATGCAGACATGTACTCCAAGGCCACGGAGGCGTCGGACTGGCACGTGACCTGGTTGATGAGGTCGAGGATGGTCAGCAACAAGGCCATCTTCTCGTCGTTTGCGGCGTCAAACGACTTGGAAATATTCTCAAGCACCCGGCCGAGGAACGCCCACCCGTTGTACTTATATAGGAACGTGACCCACACCTTGTGGGGATCGTCAGGCTGGAAGACCTGCGCCTTGGTGTCCTGTTGGAGAAGCAAGGACAACTTCTTGCTGGCCTCGAACCGCGGAAAGACGTCGATGCCGCGAGTGAGCCGGACAAGGCTGGTGTTCTCCGTGTCGATCTCGTGGAGACCGCTGAACTGGGCAGCATCGAAGGCCTGCATATAGGAGCGCAACTCCTCCAACTCGTGCAAAGCAAAGTCACCGTTGATGGCAGCCATTTTCAAGAAAGGCAGCATGAGCATCGGGAACTTGGCGCGGGAGAGCACGAAAAGCTGCTGCGCGTGGGGAGAGTCGAAGAAGGCCTCCACGGAGTGGGAGGGCGCCTTCTGGAGCACGGCGCTTATGCAGGACACATATTCATCATTCATGGAGATCACAGGCAACGCCGCCAAAATCAAGTCCACCAAGGCCACGCAGTAGGCGTCGTCGAAGCAGAGGTACTCGCACAAGTGCTGGATTTCCGAGAACACGGAGCCGCCGACCTCGGCCTGGAGCGTGGCTAGAAGCCGGCGAATGGCAGAAAGAGAAAGATCGGAGTCCACGAACGCGGCGTTCTGGGCGGGCCGCTCCTCCAAGAGTATGGACTTCTTGTAGAGGGTGAGCAAGAGGCCGTATTTGACGATTGCATTGGAGCTGGCGGAGATGACGGACACAAGCGAGGAGAACACGCGGACGTCGTCGAAGTAGGGGGCGCTAAGCGGCGGGGCGGGGCGCAACTCCAAGAACTGGAGCGAGATCACGGTGAAGAGGCCGGAGATAAGCCCGAAAAGCGCATGGTCCAGCACATAGGCGGCGCCGAACGCCAGCGCATGGACGTATTCGAACCAGTCCTGCACCACAAGCGTGGAGTACGCGGACAGCTCCAAGAGAAGCTCGTGCAAGAATCGAAGCAACGCCACCATATGCAAAAGAGTCTCGTTGCGTGCTAGAGCAGACACGTCGAGGGCAAAAACCCGTGCCTCCGGCGCCACAATCCAGCCGTGGCACTCCTTGAGCCCCCGAACAAGATTGTGCACGTACTCGCCGTCCACGAGGTACGATTTGCCGACGTTCCGCACCACCAAAGACGCCGTGTCGTGGAAGCGGGCGTGGAAAGTGCGGTTTGCAAGCTCAAGCACCGTCCGCCGCTCTTCGAGAACGGCACTAGCATACAAGACGTCGGCGGAAACCGGCGACGGCGACGGCGGGTGCTCCGGCACGCGTTTCTTGGTCTGTAGCATGACTCGGAGCACTTCCCTGACGTCGAGGCTCAACCACTGCGCCAATTTCTGCGCCAACGCGACGTTGTCGTCGGAGGCACCCTCGTAGAGCACGCCACGCAAGCGGAAGTGTTTGAGGTCGGGTTTGGCGGCGGGAGGGGCGGGCAGTGTGTGGAAGGGCATTGGCTGGAGAAGAACATCCCTGTTGTACAACAAGAACTCGTCCAAGGTGTCTGAAAACGGGAGGGAGTCGAGCACCGAGAGCGCGGAGGCGAACGTCCATGCGGGGGTCTGCTCCACCGGGCGGGCGATGAGTTTCTTCTCTGCCGACATGGGGTGTGAAGACGGAGCAGAGTGGTGGAGATGTTTTCGGCGCGGGGTTGTGTGCAGGACGCGCTAACAGTTATATACAGCTGCTCCAGGAGTGCCATCTGGGAGCATCGGACGGCATGGCATCGGGCGGCATCGGACGGCATGGCATCGGGCGGCATCGGACGGCATGGCATCGGGCGGCATCGGACGGCATGGAGACGTAGGGCGGCTTCGGCCGCCGATCTCCCCGCCCTACTGGGACACATAGTGGCTGGCGCTCACGTGCGGCGGAATGTCCGCGTCCGGCTCGGCAACGCCGCCAAGCACCGCGTCGTTGAACTCAAACGTTCCGGTGTACCCCGGAGTCAGGCGCAAAGACGTGTTGCCAATGGCAAAGCCGCCGGCGCCGGATTCGCCGCGCACGAGCCGCTTCCACGCGCCGTGGCACTCCAAAATGGTGCCCATGGTCTCCTTTGCGCCACGGTACGCGCCGTTGAGCGCAAACTTGTTGGCGGGCTTGCCGTCCGGGATCTTGTAGTCGCGGAACCACTGGCGCGTCGACTCCAAAAGCCCGGGACACTTGACAAACACGTCGTGGATGTCAAACACCTCGTCGGCTAGCGGGTCCTGCACACACACGCACACCACCTTCCAGTCCAACTCGCCGTCGTCGATCAACGCCAACGACCCCAAGATGCGCACCCGCACCACCGCCCCCGTGCGCTGCACCCGCAGGCCTATCTCGCACACGTCGAGCGGGTCGCCGTCGCCGTTGAGCCCGGCAACCTCCAGCTCCTGCATGCAGTCCTCCCATGTCTGGGGCAACGCCCCGTAGTTGTGCATGTACCCGTGGTACGGAAAGAGATTGGACACGAACCGGACACGGCCGTTTTTCGTGTCCTGCACAATCGGGTTGCCGGGGGCTTTGGTGTCGATTTCCATTTTGGCGTTGCTCCAGCGGGGGATCTCCACCACCATGGACGCTGTTCTGGTGTCGACATCGAGATCCAACGGAACGTCGTGGAAGAACGACGCGATCTGGTTGTTTTTGACCGCGTAGTTGCGGTAGGTATCGGAGTACTTGGCGCCCCGGGCCACGGATGCCCAGGGGGCGTCGGCGGCGGCCGGGAAGTTGCCGTTTTGGGCCGACATGGGGCGCACGGCCGCGAGGTGGTTTGCGGTGGCCGCCAAGCGGGCGTGTGCGGAGAGGCGGTTGGCTTGCCGGACCATTCTGGCTGAAAGAGGCATTGCGTGGGGTGCTTGGGCCTCGGCACCGTCAAGTGGTGCAGGATTGGGCGGCGCACGACCTCCTCCTATCCTCTCTGCCTGTTCTGGCTGCTCTCCGCCTCTCTACTCCTCTCCTCTCCTCTCGGCCTGTTCTGGCTGCTCTACTCCTCTCCTCTCCTCTCGGCCTGTTCTGCCTGCTTTACTCCTCTCCTCTCCTCTCGGCCTGTTCTGCCTGCTCTACTCCTCTCTGTGTATAGTTATCAGCCTATGCACTCCCCTAGTAGGGCGGTGGCCCCAAGTAGCAGATCTTGCCCTTCTCGTTGAAGCCGGAGTTGGAGTCGTGCATCTCCACCACCTTGCGGTTCGCTTCGATTTCTTGCCGAGACCATCCGTACGCATCCCTTGGTATCCACAACACCGGCATCCTGGCCGAGATCACCGGCTGGTCGTACGCGTGTTTGTCCTCGGACATGTCGTTCTCCTCGTTGTACGAGCTTGGAATCATGGCCTTGGCGTGGCGGTAGTTGAGGAACACGTCGGGGCGGATGAACCGAACCAACGGGTTGGTGCTCTCGGTGGTCTTGAAGTCGCGGTCCGCCATCAACGGCGTGAGCGTCTGGCCGGGCTCCAAGTTGTCGGCACCTTCGGCCATGGCCTTCTGCACACTCTGCACCTCCTTGAAATCGTCCATGAGCGCCTTCTCCGAGTCGCCTGCCGTCTGATGGTCGAGCATCTTCTGGTAGTCGGAGTCCTGCATGTAGGACCACGTGCGGCTGACCCCGTCCAACGGCTTCATGGTGTCGACAGGCACCACCTCCAACAAGTGGTCGAAGGCGGACTTGAGGTTCAAGTGGCAGAACACGGTTGCGCCCAACATCACGGCCTCGAGCGCCACCGGGCCCCAGCCCTTGCCGATGATGAACAAGCCCAAGAGGCACACCTGGCCAATGTACAAGCCGGTGAAGGTCTGGAACAAGGCCTTGGGGTAGTGGGATCCGCGTGCGTCCGGGCCCTCGACGAAGATGTAGCTCAAGTTGTGGGCCCAGGCAATGTACAACAAGGCAAACGCAACGGCGGCAAACAACAAGATCATGGGGGCGATGATGGAGAACGTGAGCGTGATGGTGGCCAAAGTCACCACCGGCGGGAAAGCCGTGCCCCAGGCCACGGAGCCCAAGCCGGAGAAACGGGCCCACTTCTTCCTCAAGGTGGTATCGAAGATTGTGCCCAAGATGTAGTAAAGGAAGAGCCCCACAACCTGGAAGAGCGAACCGCCGGCCACGGTCAAGCCCTGCAAAATAAGGTAGGAGATGTAGAAGTTGGACGACGTGGGCAAGCCGTTGGCCAAGATGGAAAGCGCAGACGACGGGTTCTCCACAATCCGCGTCACGGCAGACGTGGCCAGCGACGAGAGCGCCGTGACCAAGAACCCGTTGACCATCAAAAATGCAAAGTAGGCGTTGTGCGTGAAGTGCTCCACGCCCTGCGAAGACACACAGCCGGCCACCTTACCCATGCCACGAATGAACATGGGCAACACCGCCATCAAGAGCGCCAACATGATGGTGGGCAACAACGAGGTGATGGTGCCAAGCAACCACTTGGGGCACTTGAGAATGAAGCGCAAGAACTTGAGCTTGTTGGTCAAGTAGGTGATGTTGGAGATGACACCCACAAAGGCAACGGGAATGGCCCAGAACACCACCAACGCCGTGATGGCGGCCACGGCAATGCCGCTGCGGGTGATGCGCTCCCACCAAAAGAGCCGCATGTTGTCCCAGTCCACGTCCGCAGGCTCGAGGCCCGTGTACTTGGGGGACATGCGCAACGGGTTGTGGTGCACGGTGGCCTGGAACGCCAACTGGGCGGTGTACTGGTCGGCAAACTCCACGAAAATGGAGTTCTTCGGCGCAGACTTGCGGAACTGCTTCTGCAAGCGGTACACCTCCCGGTCCATGGCACGCAACTGCTCGCGCGTGTGCTCAATGGAGTCGACCTTGGGCTTGAAGAAGCCGTTGGCCCGGTGGCGTGGTCTCTGGTCACGCGGCACGTACGACTCCAACAGGCCCGGGTCCGCCACCTGCACGCCCTTCTTGTCCGCCCGCATCTTGGCCTTGACGGCCTTCTGCAAGAGCTGAGTGGTGAGCTTCTCCAACTTGATGGCCAACGCCTCACGCAAGTTGTTCTTGTGGTTCAAGATACGCACGTTCCGCGACACGTACACGCGCTTGACGCCATTGAAGAGCTTGTGGAACTGCTTCTCGTCCAACCACGTGTCGGGCACCGACTGGAAAAGCACCGTGCGCGACGCCAACTTGGTGGCGTACTTGGGCGACAGGAGCACCGCACACCGGAACGAGTTGAAGAAGAACAACTCGCGGTAGATCACGTACAACACCCCGCCGTAGAACACCCACGACACCAACGCGTGCGCGTAGTAGCGGTCACGGTCGGCCACGTTGGAGATGGACAATTGGTCCAAGCCCTTTGCGTTTTTGCCGCCCACGGCGTTGACGGGGAGAAGCACCACCCACGTCAAGATGCCGGCGGCAAAGAGCAACCCCATGATGAAAATGTACCGCAAGAAAAAGTACCCGTCGAGGCCACACTGCTGGATGAGGAAGCTGTGTGGCTTGGAGAGAAGAATGTACACCCAGCGGAACGGGTCCCGGGGAAGCGGCTCGGGTTTCTTGTCGTCGGGGACCAAGTCGAAAGACGACTTTGGCGAGTAGATACGCTTGAACTTCAAGCGCAAGATCAAGAAGCCGCTGATGAAGCAGCCGAAGAGAATGGCGTTGGCCAGAAGCGACGTCAACACCGCCTGCGTCGAGGTGCCTGAGGAACCTGCCATTTTCGGGTGTAGGCGTCTTTGGAAGAAGAGGGGGTTAAAAGATGCGCTGAGAGGAAGGTACTTTAACAACGGTGATGCGCTTGTGTGCACGCCGCCAAAGCCGCGTTCCCCACTGTGCAGGCGCGCGCATTCTGATTTGCAATTCGTGCCTTCTCTCTGCGGTAGAGAACAAAGCTGCATGTGCAGCGGGCACATGCATGACGCCCGTTTCGTGCCTTGCTCTTGCACGACGTCTTCTGGCGCGGCTCCTCGGACTCTCTCGGGCGTCCTCCTCTGCTGCTCTAGTCTTCGCCCGCTTTCTTGCCCCTTCCGTTTTCCCGCTCCCTGCACGTGCCCGTGAATCCGGTCCTCGGCGTTGGCCACCATTCTTCCACATGCTCTCTGCGCCGCGCATCCCTACTACACACAGGCGCGCATGCATTGCGTCGGCGATCGCTTCGGCTTTCCGCGGCAGGCGAAAATTCCGGCTTGATGCGAAACGGCTTCTCGGACGTTAAAATTTACGAGCCGCCCAAACCCCGCGGTTGTGTCTGATTCTACATGCAAAAAAATGATTGCAGCACCACAATTTCACACATGGTCTCCCACTGCATTACTCACTGTGGCCCTAAGTGGCTTGACTAACGTTGATCGGACGGGAAACAGTATTTTCCACTTGGTATGGCCGCAACCGAAAGTCTGGTTTTTTTTCTTGCTGGACCTTTGGTCTTGACTTTTCTCTACCAGGCGCTCACAGGGGTACGATCCACTTGCGCACCGCGTTTTTGGGTCTGGATTGCAAACGGTTGCCCGTGATCCATGATCGACGAAGAAGCAAGTTTCATAATTGGGTAATGATCCGCTTGCTGTTGATCCACTCACTGTTGATCCACTTACTGCTGATTACTTACTGATCGCTTGCTGCTTATTACTTATTGCTGATCCACTCACTGCTGATCCACCTACTGCTGATTACTTACTGATCGCTCACTGCTGATTACTTATTGCTGATCGCTTACTGATTTGCGTAAGCCTCCCGTCCGCTGTAAAGTCTCGCCCCTTTGAACACAGTATGCGCTGATCATGCCCGACAAACTCCGCTTGCGTGAGAAGGCCCGAAAGGTGCAGGTACATCGTTTCACTTCTGTTTCAGAGTCGCATATGAACACAAACCCAGAACTGCCGCTGGAAATGAAATGTATAAAAGGACTCACGCCCGCCGCCTTTTGAATTCCTCGTCGCTCTCGACAACGACGTTTTTCTCTAAAGCCAATCGAGGCCTGCATAACTCAGCTCTTTGTTCAACAGGAGACTGCCTACAACAATAACAAGTGAAGCCGTTATCTCTATCAATAGCTGACCTTCAGTGTATGGTTGATACAACATCTTACTAATACAGCACAAGGGCCTCAACCCCAAAAAAGGGATTGGTTGTGAATAGGGTGTAGTGGTTAGTACCTGAATTACCCACACACATGACGTTTACTCACACTACGGGATAATCGTGGATAGGCTAGGGTTCTGTTGGAAGTTCCACCTTTTATATTTACCGGGCCGAGAGCTGCCCCGAATGAACTCGGGTACTTTCTTTTGCTGTAAAAGTTTCGGGTTTGTGTGGGGTCAAAGTTTTCAATTGAGCCTCGTGACTAGATGAGATCCTAATTTGGCTATTTGGGCTTTAGCACTGTTTCAATGGAAACAACCTTGCTGATTTGGCGTTCCTGTTGTCCGGCTCCGCTGTGAGGGGCCGCAAAGCGTGCGTTGCTAGTCACGTGATCTTTCCGTGTGCACGTGACCCAGCACGTGCTCGGTTTCTTTCTTCCGTTTCGCTGCCCACCCAGCATATTCCAGTGACCGAATTGGAGACCCTACGTCGCTTTGAATGGACGGAAAAGTTTTACGATACTTTTATAAATTTGTCAAGAGCTTCACGTTCCCTGCCATTTTGACCTCCTCCGTGCGAAATTGATTAACATGGTCTTTCTGAATCAAATCCGAAGATACCGGCGAGACATTCCCGTTTAGAAAATCCAAAATATGCAAGCCGGCCTCCATCTTTCATCCTACAGGGCATAAAGAAAAATTGCAGGGCTGCTACTGGCAACGATATCGAAGAGCTGGCGCTCTATATGCAGGATACCCTTTCAAACCCGTACATCCCAGATCTCCAGGGCTGATGCTCTACTTATGCCGGTGGCTTTCTATTAGTGGCTTTCTATTAGTGGCTTTCTACTTATGCTGGTGGCTCTCTGCAGAGTCTGCTCTAAGAGACTGGATGTATGAAACAGAATGAACAGGATGTGGCGTGCTCTTGTTACCCACCACCCACGCATTTCCCATCATTGAATTTGCAGGCCAGCACCATGTGCCACGTGCGGGCAACTTTAAACTGCTTGCAAATGTGCTGCGTCCTGACTGCGTTTGTCTCTCAGAATAGGTTGGTGCACGGGTGTTTTTTTGCAGCCACTCGGCGGACATGATTAGGATTCTAGCTGCAAATGACACTGCACGGATGCAACAGCATAGGAGCATTTCTGCCTCGCAATCTGAGTCGCTCAAGTAAGAGACTACAGAAAGAGACATCAAGAGTGCATACAGGCCAATGGTTAACTGAAAGCAAAACTGCAACATTTAACTTGCCCGATTACTATATACATGATCACTCCAACTGGATGGTGATGTCGTTCTCAATGCAGTCCAACTTGACCACCTTGAATCTTACGTTCGTCAAGACCTTTCCGACGCGGAATTGGCCCAGAGCGAATTTCTGCCGCACATTCTCGTCCAGCACAACGGTGAGCCGCATGGCATTAAAGCCCACCAACTCTGCCCGGACATCGCCCGTCTTGGCGTTGCTCCGGAGAAGCACCGAAAACGGAATCCGCTCGTTCTCCGAGAGGTCCGCCTCCACTGCAAAATACCGCTCCAAGAACTTGCCCATCCAGAAGGCCTCGGACCTTCCCACGGCTTTCTTCGTGATGGCCTCTCTGATCTGAAGACGGTTGGCAATATATTCCAAATCCCCATCCTGGCGGTACAGACCACCGTGTTCCTGTACAAACGCCTGCAAGCTCCAGTGGTTCACCATGTCAATGTACCGTCTCAACGGCGAGGTCAAATTCAGGTACACCTCGAGGCCCAAGGACTCGTGCCTCTTTCGTGCCAGCTCATAGTTCGCCGACGTCATTACCGAAAGAATCTGGGACGTTTCTTCTATCGTCAAATCACCCTTTCCGGCATACACCCGCCGCATGATCCGTGTCATGTCCTTCCGGGCAGGCCAAGAGAGGTCCAATTCCTGCGTCCTGTGGATGAATGGGATTTTCTTCTTGAAGGCAAATTGCGACCCGGCATGGTTGGCGCTGATCATGAGCTCCGACACGAGCTGCTGCGATTTCGACTCGTTGTTCTGATTGACCTCCCGCATGATCGAGATCACCGGCGTGCACTTTTTCCCCTGCTTCGGCACCGAAATAGCCCATCCGTGTCTGATTTTCCGAAACTGCGTCTCCTCCAAGCCCTCTTCGTGGCTCACAGACACGCGAGGCTTTTCGCCATTCAAGAGCAACCCGTGGCCGAGCTTCACGCGGGCGTGCTTCAAAAGCCCAGAGATGTGGAACAACTTGAAGAGGTTATCTGCATGGGAGCCAGCCGCCAACGTGTTCTTGTTGAACTTTTCCAAGTTCTCGTCGAGCACCTCGTTGACTTTCTCGTAGGTGAAGCCCTTGGGAAAGTTAGTCACATCATAGAACTGGACGGAGGCAGTTTCTTCGATGTTGTCCAAAACAGTCTTGGCCAAAATATCATCTATAACAAGAGACCCCTCGCGAGCCGCCGAAATGTGCAGATCCACGGCTTTTTTGTTCAACTCGTACTCAATGGCGATCGTGCGTGTCGTTTTGGCAGTGCCGTTCAAGCCACAGAGACGGGACATGAGCTGGGGGAGCATCATTGATGGGCCTTCCGGCATATAGACGGTGGCGCCTTTCTTGAAGGCGATCTGACTTATTATGGAGTCCGGCTTGAGGTACGACGTGGGGTTGGCCACGTGAACCGTGATTCTGTACGTGTCGTCCTGCTCTTGGATCGAGATGCCGTCGTCGATTTCGTGGGCCGTGGCAGAGTCGATGCAGTATACAGGAGTCGGCCCGAAGGACCTTCTGCTCTGGGCCACAGGGTCCTCGGCGTAGAATTCGTCAAGAACGCCCGGGTCCACTGTATCCGAGTGATCGAATTTCTTTTCCACGGCACGCTTCCGAAGCGCAATCTGCTCCACCAAAGACCTGGCTTCGGGGAACTCTGAGTCCAAAAACAGAAAGTATTGAGCAAAAGCATCCGCGTCATGTGATGTGCCGGAACCCGGCAAAGCCAAGGACTCGTTCCAGGAGGCCGGGTTCATCTCTGCCAGATCGCTGAAGGCCATGATGATGTCATAAGCACGTGACTTGGAGTACTCAGCGCTGTATGCAAAGCCAGAGGCTTTTCCGTCTCTGCAATCGACGGCCCGCACCACCTTGCTCGCCAAACTCTCCATGGAGTTGTCGTTGACGACATTTTCCGCCACAAAGTCCTTGAGCATCTGCACCACCGGCTCGAAACGACTGGGAAAGGGCTTCGAGGGGTCCTGCACATAGAGCACGTACGCCAGCGCAAACTCTTCAATTGTGCTTGGCCGCTTCAAAAAGTCAATGGTGGCACTCAAAGCCCGGCCCTTGTGCACAGGCAAAATGTCCACGCTCAACGGGGTCTTCAGCGACGGTTGCGTGTTGATCTTCCACATGCGGCTGGACCGCAGAAGGGCAATGACAAACGCAATGTACGAGCTGATGTTGTGGCTGGAATAGGCATAGTCCTCGCGGGTGTTTTGCGGCAACGCAAGGCCCGAGAACTTGCACGAGTGGGTGGTGGCCGTGCCGGGAGGATAGCGGATATGCTGGTTGACTATCCTGTACTCGTCACGTGACCCCTTCATTTTGTCCATGACTTTGAGGGTGTTTTTGAAGTCACAGACATAGTCAAACAACTCGAAGATCAGAAGCGTCTGCACCGACGTGATGATGTTGTTGCCCTGGTCGTACTGGAGCACGTTGTGCATATAGTCGAGCTTGCTGGAGAAGGTGGTGACCTTTTGAAACGCGTCGATGGAGATCTGCCGCAAGCAATGCAGGAACACCTGCCGCGCGCTGTCGGAGACGATGTACGTCTGCACGTTGCTGTCGGTCGAGAGCTGCGTCTGCGTGTGCGCCTCCAAAAAGTCGAGCTCCGCGACGGGCAGTGCTTCGGGCGCATAGTCATGCAGGCCTCGGAGCTCGCTGCTGTGGCGGCCCACCTCGGGCATGCCGACGGGCGCCACGCCCGGGTGCTTGCGCTCCACCGAAATGAGGCCCAACGCCCTGACCGTGTCACGTGACAAGACCCTCGGAACCCGGAGCTTCACCAAGTGCTTGGGTCCCTGCAACACCTCGCCCTCGGAATTGACAAACGTGTACACACTGGATGCCAATCCCTGCGGCTCGGCGGCTACCAAGTGGAGCTCCATGCTGTGGTAGTCCAAAAGCACGACATCCCCAAGTCCAAGCGGGGTGAGGTTCTTCCTCAACGAAACCCGTGCACCACGGATCGTGCTCCTCGTGGTTTTGCGTAGCTCCTCGAGCTGCTGCCCATGCTGTGCCTCCCACTCCCGGGAGGGCACGTAGGTGCGGAGCCGGGTCCTGTGTTCGGAGTTTGCACGAATTTCGTCCAAAATCACGTGGTTGGGTTTCTCGAAGTTGAGCGAACGATTGGAGGGGTCGAAGTAGACACGCTGGGCTCGTTCGGTAGTGTTTTTCCGGCCACTTTTGGCCGGTTTGGGTGTGTTTGGCGGCAGGTTATGCAGTTTCCGCCCCAGGGGCGCCTCGGATCCGCTGAAACGGTCGCCTGGCACCTTTCCATGCTGCAGAAAAAAAGACTTCTTCAACGCGGCCCGTTTTCTCCCTGCTGCGCCGCTTCGGAGCCGCACAAATGTCCACTGTTGCGCTCGGTGGTTCATGGCTAGAGGCCTGAGCTGGTCAGAGTGAGATGAGAAGTGCGACACGTGGTGTACGGGTGCGCTGGGCCTGCATATAGCGACCCAGGCGTTCTCCTCCAGGCTACTCTATTGGGAACGCATAAGCCGTGATATCCAAGACCGCTTTGTGCAGTACTCAGTATCGGCGAAATACAGTGTCCAGCTCTGTGGCGGTATTCGATCGGAATTCTTTCCACCGGATAGTCCGGGTGTTCCGTAGCAATAAATAGTCGGTGTATTAGAGGGGGTTCCAGACACGTTTCCTGCACAACCACATGATGAAGCTCCTGATGAAGCTCCTGATGAAGCTCCTGAATAGGTCTTTCCATCCAACATTTCAAGCAAACCCGAGTCTCTAAGAATGCGCCATTGCACCCCGAGAAGCCTCAGCTTGATTGCAAATGTGCAGTGGTCAATATGAGATTGGAATTCACTTATCAGAAAGGTATCCAGCCTTGTTTATCTGCAATACTTTCAAGAAGCTGCACCCAGGAAAGTGGCTGCACCCAGGAAAGTGGCTGTACCCAGGAAAGTGGCTGTACCCAGGAAAGTGGCTGTACCCACGAAAGTTGCATGAGTTGGAGCCATGAACAGAAACCATCTAGTATACAAGACATCTCCAACGAAGAGCGTTCTTGGTAAATTTCTGATGCTCTCATAATTTGACTCCTGGTGTTTTCTGTGGTTTTCAAGCCTTGGAGAGCCGGAGCGGCTCATTTCTGTAGCGGCACGCACACCGGTATGCGGTGAGTGTAACATGCCTAAGTGCTTAGAACCATGCATATATGATGCATACCAATATAGACGCTTCACGTGACGTCCATGGATATCAGCAGTCGTCAGGGAGAATTCGATAAGAACAATGATGGCGGCGCACATAACTTGGCGGGGGCGGAAGCGCAATTTGACCTTCATGCCATGAACCCCCAAGGCAGGGCCATAGCTCTGCTCCCAATAATATAAATGAGACCCCTTCTTGTCTCAGACAAGCAATCTTACCTAGATCATTTTCTTAATGGTCAAAGGCAACTTGAGCTCAAGCCTTTCTCCCGTAGACAAATGCACCACAAACCGGAGATAATACATCCTGATGAGAAAGCACGTCTGGAAACTCGGGTCTAAGCAGAACTCGGCGTTTGACATGTAGTCAGGAGCAAGTGGGCCTGTCCGCAAGCTCATTTTCTCGGCTTTGAGAGCGTTGAAGGAAACAATGATCTTCTTCAGGTAACTGCCCGAATCCTCGCGGTCGAGAGTCATGCGGAGCCGTTTTTCATTATCATGTACGACCCCATCCCTCTCGATAAGCTTGGCCTCTCTCAATCTGAGTCTGTTTTCTTTAATTCGTGCGTTGGCTAACGCAAGGATGTCTTTCTGAAGGGATTTTTCGAATTGAAAGTGCCTGCCGCCCACATCTTTAGCCAAGTCCGCTAACTCCTTACCGTACTGACGCATAGGGTTCTGTACAATGTGTAGGAAGTTATCGGTCAGCACCGAATCCAATTTCGCAGACTTATTCTTGAACAAGAGGTCGTGGCTGAGCTCAATGGGAAACGGGTGGTTTTCCGTTTGCATTGTGAAGACGACAAGTTCGCTTTGAACGCCGGTGATCACCGGCACCTTGCCACTCTTGGCGTCTGCAGGTACATAGGAAATGTCGATTGGCACCTCCATCTTCCACAAGTCTTTTCTTCCGCTTGTATCGTCACCAAACCGCTTGGGCAGGAGGTAATTCATGACGTACTCGGTGCGAGGACTGCGGACCAGGAGCATGCCCTGAAACTTGGAATGGCGGATGAGGCCCGGCTTCAAGATCGGGATGGTCACCTCGTAGTTTTTGAGCTGAGGCGTACGCCCAAGGTTCTTTTCACTGCCATTTTCGAACCGGGTATACAACTGCCTGTTTTTGTGGGACTCGTTGAACGTTTCTGAATGCAGGTACTCATCATGATTGGCAATGTATTCCTCGAAGGCAGTTTCACCAAGTCTTTTTGCTTTCTGCAACTCTTTCCCGGTTTTGATTCTCTCCTGGATGCGCCCGACGAGATTATCGTATAGAACTCGCGTGGTTTCATTGTGCATCAACGTCTCGGCCTCAGTATCTGCGTTTTGCTCCAAGACAAGGCGCAAAAACGACGTTGCTTGCTTGAAAATGATGAACTCATCTCCGCGGGAATCGGTCAACTTAGTCTTGAGATTGTCTGCGTCAAGCACATCGAACTTGGATGCTTTTCCGATGAACCGCGCCATGACTCCGTAATCCACCGTGGAATCAATGAAGTTGAAATCCGTAAGTGGCGCACACTGGTGCTGCCATGCGGCCCGCTCCTCGTCGGATAACCCCATGGACGGGGGCAAAAGAGTGTGTCCCTGGAGGTTGTGGTCATTGCACTGAGTGTCCAATAAGTGCTCCGGAATCTTGAAGGTGAATGGCCGCTTATATATGACACCAGGCTGGATGATCTTCCTATTGATGCAGCAGGCAGAGTTGTCAATTGGATCGACGGTGGTTTGGAACTCGTAATGCTTGTCGTCTTCGTCTAAGAGCCTGCTGACCTGGACAGGAGTCCAGGAGGCAGCGAAGTCGTACATTTCCAAAAAGGTCTTGATTTTTTCCTTCCTCTTGACCACATTCCCAGCGGCCGTGTTTCTTTTGACGATGAATCTTCCTTCAAAAAGCACATAGAACATCTCAAAGGGGATTGGCTGGCCGGAGTTGTTTTTTAGAAGCACGTATCCGTTCAAGTAATCGCCCTGCTTATACTCGAACTGCAGGGGGTCAATGAGCTTGGGTGCCACACCGAGTTGCACCACGTCCTCGGTGAAATGCACCGAGATATCTATATTCTGCAGGATCGGATTGTCGGAGTCGGAGAAGTTTCTCAAGTTATTTATATTGTCCAAAATTGTCTCCCGCCAGTTAGCCGTGGACTGATCGGCCACAATCACTGATGACGAGCTGGAGGTGTCGAAGCCGCCGACTTCGGCTGAGAACCTGGACGGTGCCGTTGAATCCACAGCGATTGGCTCCGTCACTACTGTCGTTCCAGACGACGGGAGTGCCGTCGCCGATGACAAGCAGGACTGAGATGAGAGGGTTTCCTCATCGAGGTAGTCGGGCGGGCTTGCCTCAGCGTTAAATGTGAACTGGAACATGTCGTAGGAGGGCAAAATCGACCACACGGGGTCATCTTTGATGGGCTTTTTCGACATCTGCTGCGGCGGCATTGGGGCAGGAGTGCTGACTGTAGGCGTTGGCTGTAACGAAATCTTGGCTTTGTGGTTGAGAAAACCGTGGGGTTTTATATGGCCGGCACCAATTAGTCACTGCAGAAGGTTATGGAAGCCCATGCGGCTTGGGCAATCTGCAGGACGGCATATAAGCAGCAGAACACGAGCCGCATGAGCCAGCGGCGGCGTTGTTTGGTTCATGGGTACTGAGAGGAGCAGAGCGACGGGCGTGTGTAGCACTGCCGCAACTTTCACGTCCCGGGCCGCCGACGTGTTGTTTCTCTGTAGTTCGCATGGACTTGCCGCATCCATAACGCGGGGGCTCTGCCCGGAGTGCGGCGCCGACCGACCGGGACACCGCCACACAATCGAGCCAATTTGGCCGCAATCCTTGAAGTGTGTAGCCCGCAAGTTGGTGGCCACTACCCAGCACAGTAACCGCTGCAGCTGCAACGATGGAGTAGATCGAGGCGATGGCCCGAGAATGCGCAGACTGCACTCAAGACGCACCTCCGCAGTGACTCACATTATCTATCTCTGCAGATGTACGAGCCAAAACAACGCGCGGGCCGTCCTGCACCCAGCGCAAGGTCAGGTTGACCCAGTGTGTTGTGCAGGAGTCTATTTGTCATCCATTAAAATGACTCAAGTGGAATCTTGCAGCATTTGCAACGTGCAATTTCTGAGCCGCCCCACAACAAGTCAGCAAGGAAAGCACCCCATCAAAAGTATGCAGTCCGAGAGTACCTAGTAAAAAGTATTTGGAAGTCCTCTCTTCAACTTCGGTGTCAGCCTTTTCAAACCAGAGCATGTCAAGTTTCAGAGCTGCCTGATTGTGCCCCGCCCATATAATTGCTGATCCTCATTCAAAGGCCTGAAGGAATCCAAGTGCTGAAGGAAATGAGGGCATGAAAAGCAAATCTGTTGAGGACTTGCAGAGATCACCTTATTGTCACCAGCATCAACGATGTGACCAGAAAACGCCTTGTGCCGCTTCTTCTAAGCCGCCAACTTCCGATACCCGACACCCGCACTTCAAGGATCTTTGGCTGCGGTATCAAAGGCGGAGCTCGACCATCCGCTTGCACGTGATAACGCGAGGGGGCATTATTTGGTCACTCCTTTATCAGAAGAAGCAGCGGGGACCCTTTTGTACCACTGGCGCATAGGGACGCGAAACAGCAGTGAAACACAAACTCCTCGACCATTCAGAAGTACGACTGGGCTGACCGCCGTTCAGAAGTCCGACTGGGCTGACCGCCATTCAGAAGTACGATTGGGCCGACCGCCATTCAGAAGTACGATTGGGCCGACCATCACGCCATTAACGCATGTCATCCAAAAGACAATCCATACAGTCAGCCGGCTCGCCTCCCGCACTTATACTGTAACGCTTTAACACCAAACCAAGAACTCAAAGCAGACTTGCTTCTCAGAACCCCCGACCAACTTTGAATGGCGATCCAATACTGAGCTCACAATGACTGCTCACTCTGCTTCACGCCGTCATTTTGACTGGAATGAGCTAGCACAACGAGCCAAACAATGGATCTTCAATGCTTCCTGCAAATATTGATATCACTCCTTGCACACCGCTTCATGTGATTTTCAGCGCTCTCGGTGTTCAGCGCTTTCGGTGGCTGCGTATTATTATACTTTGGCTGCCTGCAGTCGCATCTAAGCGCGTGCGCAGGCTCCAGAGATCCTTAACCCAATTCGAGCATAGAATAAGCCGCTTCGTGCCGTGGGCCGCGCAAGACTATGGCATGAAATCGATGGCGCCATGGCGGTGTTTGAGACTTGAAACAAGTACAATGCAGCACCGCAGCATCGCCATACATAAAGCTCGACTTTCCCCTTCACTTCTCCAAAAATCACATCAACAAACTCAAAAGAGCATACACCTGAGTTCCGCTCTTCACCCTTAACGGAAGCACAGAAAGGCTGCTTACCCAAGTTGATTACATGCAGCCAGTGCAAGAAAATTCGAGGGGTTTTCAAAACGCTCCGTGTTTTCTCACCTCGTGCTTCACAGCTTGCAATCGGGATTAATTCATACTCTTTCGTTGAAATCTTGAAACATTTGATTCCTTAGAACCCTAGCCTTGGAATTTTGAAATGACAAAACATATTTCGAAGCTGGCTTTCCTAGGGCGAGCAAGAGGCCCTACATGAACTTTACCCAACTTTATCATCACATTTGTACAAGCTCGTGGGCGATTTGAATATCTCAAAGTTTCAGATTACGAGCAGGCCATTCCGAGTGATTGTTTACCAGCTGCCGGAGTTCTTGGACTTTCCCTCCTCTCATGGACCCTATCAGATCCAAGGGGCTTCGAATTAATTGTTTCAGCTCCTGGAAGACGCGCACGAGCCCTGGTGTTTGTGCATTGTGCAGGCATCTCCTGGAGGCTAATTTACCAAAGATGGCTCAAATAAGTAGCCTGATCTCCCAATTACATGAACCGCTATTTGGTGTACTGGAAAGGGAGTCTGATCATGCATCTGTGATCAAGTTGAGTCCCTTACCATGAAATCACATATCCGGGCAAACATTATGCTGAATGAGAGCGGCTCATTTATGAATTGAGGTCACTTTGTTTACACCAACAATATCAAAGATCGTTATCTGCGGTATGGAAAAGCGACTTGACATTGGTCGACAAGTCTCTACTATTTATCAACACCCAATGGCTTTCAATATAAGCAATCACCCATTGCATTTATTTATTCTATTGAATAGGAATACAGGCAAAAGGGAGACTTCATGATTACAAGAGGCCTTGTTTGACTTGGATGATCGCCACCTCAAATCTAACAGAGACCGCCCAGTCTTGGTAAGACCTCCGACCACAGAAAGAATGGTCTCCCAGCTTCTTGTCTCCATTGCATATTGATTGGTGAAGTCAACTTCCAGGAACGTGCACCACCTCGCCCAAGAGCTCACCGTTCATCAGTGCCAATTTCTCCAAGTCAAGAAGCAAGTTGCTGGTCATGGTCCCAATGGCCTCGATGACCCGGTATTGTTTTGCGATTCAATCGCCTAGATGACGACGGTGTTGTTCATAGGATATGGTGCAGAAGGTACATCATAAGCAGCAGGACCATGAGAGTAAAAAGCGAGAGTTCATATCGGTGGTGTTATTGAGGTGAGGAGAAATTCACCCTGGCTTTTATACCTTTGAGTAGCGGGCCTTATCTATGGAACTTTCATTTACAGACTTGCAAGCCGCAAATCTTGATGCATGGTGGCCACAGGGGTAGATGATCGGAAGTAACTGATTACGCTTCGAGTCGGGCCACTCTATCAGCTGGAGGTGATTCAACGCGATTTCTTCGACTGCTTCAAGATTATAGCCGTCATTGGCGGGGCCGAACGGGGGAAACTGGATCCTCTTCTATACTGAAATAGGGGGTCTGTTGGAGAAGATCGACCTTGGACTTTGCGTTGCGAGTCGCTATCTCTTTATGATTGAAATTTCAGAAACAGAGCGATTGTTTTAAAGATATTTCTTGCGTCTATTGATAGACGTATCTTTGCTTAACAATGAGTTATGACGGGCGGCAGGCAGATCTGTGCATGGATGCAGCAGCTAGAGGGTTTCCCGATGGATGCAATCAGGATTGAGATCAAACTAGAAACCATTTCATCGGCGATGATACCATCGTTTTTGTGATGCTGTTTTTCAAAATCAGGGGTGCGTTGAAATGGATGATATCTCCAAGTATTGGCGGGGCCCTGATGACGCCGCTATCCTCGCTAGGAATCGATGCTCTACACAATTCCATGTGGGGGAGTCCACTCTTGTTTCAGGTTGCAGCGGATGCTTATTGGGTGAATGAGTACTTTGCACGTCATCTACTGGAGAAAATCATCAGACAAAACATATAATGTCCATTTGTGTTTTGATTAAACAAAATTTCAAAACAAAGAAAAGGATGAGTGGTGTTAACAAGAGGCTTGAGTCACACCACATGAAGAGCGAAACTAATGGGAAGAGGAAGCAATTACTCAACTTGCGAAAAGCACAAGCGGCAAGCCGGCCATGAAGCTGGCCCACGACATCTTGTTGCGAAAAGAGCCTCTGCAAGGAGGGGACTCTTGCAGACAGTGAACGGCAGACAACGAACGATTCTCGAGTCTCAGTCAGACACTCAGTTGCGAAACCGGCCTTGAGCTATTGAAGCAGAATTGGGCGGTGCAGCAGACTTTGCAGTCGCTTTATCAGCAGATACTCGGGAGGTGTTTCGACTCTCGCTTGGTGCAGGGTTGGGAAAAAATGCGTGACGGCCTTCACCGTTGCTTTCCGATGCATCGTGAAAAGAGCCTGAGTCGCTATCACCAGATCCTGAAAACTTATCTTGCCCGGAACCGTATGGTTCACCTCGGGCAGTGCGTGCATCGGCGGACATAGAAGCTTCAGATGATTGACTGTTCTTTGATGGGGCGGTGGACCTTGGAGAGATTGTGGAAATCGCCGTGGCCTCTTTTTGCAGCTTGAGTGAGGGAACCATAACGTATACCGTGTCCGTGTCGTGTACAGGTTCAGTTCTGGTGACGGTTGCAGCATAGCCGCGGTCCCACACTTTGGTCACGGTGGTGGTGGGAACTGGTTTGAATACAACGATTGCTTTTACAGACAATCTATCGTATGTCGATGTTGTAAGGGAGGGCACGTTCCAATTCACCGTAAGGGTGGTGGTAAGCCTGGGAGACATGACTATGACAGTATGTCCCAGTGATCCAAACGCTGTGGTTGTCGAAGTGTACCTGTGTTCCCATATTGAAGTCACGGTGGTGTGGGTAGGACTGGGATAATGTAACTGGTATACAAAATCCGCCATATTTTCGCTATAGCCACTTACGGGGGTTTTGACCCTGATGTCAAATAATGCGTGGCTGTTCCGGTTGAACATGACGATTTTCACAGGGTAGTACACTCCTGCGTCCAAAGTGTACACAAGCGTCTTCTCGGTATGAGCGAACGGCCTCAAGCCGATGACAGCTTCTTGATAATCCACTTTCTTGGGGACACTCAACGCCGCATCGTCAAGGCACGTTTCACCGCGGCCGAGCAAAAATGAACACCCATTGTCGGAGGCAAGGAAAAAGCTGTAGAGGCCCTTATTTTTGGCATAGAAGTAGCCGCTCAATTCCATTGAGTAGTTTGTGATCGTAATAGGAAAGCCATAGACTTTTCCATCACGGACGTCATTCGCACCAGCGCTGATTTTTTTGGGGACATAGAAGGGGTTGACCACTTTCTTCCGCTCGCCGAGATAGCCGTCGTTCTTGTACAAGTTGGCGAAGTAGTTCCTCTCAAAGCCCTTATTGCTGTTTAGAGGGTACCTGAAGAACCTAACATGGAAGCCCTTGCTAACCCTCTGGGCCGATGGGCAGCTAAGGACATCCCTGGCCGCACACTGTGCCAAGAGCGCCACCAAAATAGTAAAGAAGCAGTAAAACATGATCAATAGAGCGCCAGTAGCGGAGACCGGGGTCTTAAATACCCGAATTGGACGCCCGTTAGTCATCCACCCCTGCAGCCACGTGGTAGTGGGCAGCTTTCCTGTGAGCTAAAGCATTGACCATTGTGTTAGGCACCGCCGCTGCAGGGTCAGCTTGGCTGATGGAGTCAATGGACGTGGCATTGTTTGCAGCGGCGGCTCTTGGCGGGAAGAGATGCTCAAGCGTTGGGGCAACGGCCCCGACTATGGCAACTACGGCGAAGGCCGCCAACGGCCGAAACAGACCAAGCAGCCAAAATGAAAGCAAGTGCCGGGTGAGTAAATGGCTGCGGGTTGGCGGGAAAAAGTCTTGGCCGCCCCGGGTCGCTCGATGCAGGGCGGTTATCAATGACGCAGAGTCGAAGCGAGGCGTGCGGGCGACGCCAGCTCGCCAGTCCGGTCCATTGCCAGGCAGCAAAGGGCCATGTAGATTTGTGCCGGATCTGTTGACAAGTTGCTGGAACGCTGCTGGTAGCGATGTGAACAGCACAAATATAAAGACAACAATTGAAGAAGACAATTTAAAAGGCACTATTCTGATACACAACAATTTAATAACACAACAATTTAATAAGACACTATTCTGATACAGAACAATTTAATAAGAAAACAATCTAATAACACAACAATTAACAAGACAACAATTCTAAAACAACATTTTTAAAACAACATTTTGAAACAACATTTTGAAACAACATTTTGAAACAACATTTTTAAACAACATTTTGAAACAACATTTTGAAACAACATTTCTAAAACGACAAGTTCTTAAAGACAACATTTTTGAAACAACAGTTTTAAAACAACATTTTTAGAACAACAAGTTCTTAAAGACAACATTTCTAGAACAACATTTCTTGTCCAAATTAATAATGGGTCTATTCAGGTGCCTGCCCGTGTATAAAACATATAGCCATGCAGAGATATATAGCCATGCAGAAATATATAGCCATGTATAAATATATAGCCATGCAGAAATATATAGCCATGCAGAAATATATAGCCATGCAGAACTATATAGCCATGCAGAAATATATAGCCATGTATAAATATATAGCCATGTATAAATATATAGCCATGCAGAAATATATAGCCATGCAGAAATATATAGCCACGTGCCTATGGCCTCGACACAAGGCTTCCCGATTAGGTCTAGATTCTGAATGAATATCCACTTTCGGTATCACCGCCAAACGACCTTATATTGAATGGCCATGTGGTCGAGAGGTTTAAGAGCACCATGCACGGCGCTTTCTTTCGGCAAGCGACCACGAACTGCTCACCGTGAAGCGCTTTAGATATCGTGGGCTTGTTCTACGATCATCCATTGGAATCTCGTCAACAGCTTTGCTATCTCCACTGCTATAAACTTTTTCACTGTTTTGCTATAGAATTTCCCCTGTTTTGCTATAGAATTTTCACTGTTTTACTATAAACTTTCCCCTGTTTTGCTATAAAATTTCCCCTGTTTTGCTATAAAATTTCCCCTGTTTTGCTATAAAATTTCCCCTGTTTTGCTATAAAATTTCCCCTGTTTTGCTATACAATTTCCCCTGTTTTGCTATAAACTTTCCCCTGTTTTGCTATACAATTT
The DNA here is from genome assembly GCA_002370515.1 of Metschnikowia proteae. Lineage (NCBI taxonomy): Eukaryota > Fungi > Ascomycota > Pichiomycetes > Serinales > Metschnikowiaceae > Metschnikowia > Metschnikowia proteae. Next base: position 1,561 of record NKYY01000031.1, on the reverse strand, counting down.
TCACTGTTTTGCTATAGAATTTTCCACTGTTTTGCTATAAACTTTCCCCTGTTTTGCTATAAACTTTCCCCTGTTTTGCTTTAAACTTTCCCCTGTTTTGCTATAAACTTTCCACTGTTTTGAAATGGTTCAATATTCAGCAGCCTTGATAAACACTTGGCATGTCTCTTGGCTCGCTGCTCTCCCCCGAGGGTATCAGTTGACTGGGAAGTGCACCCTCATCCAAGTTGCTTGGCCCAAGTTGCTTGAGGAAATTGCGGGTGGCAGCTATCAACTGGACTATGCAAATGAGTAAGGTTGCCGCAACGCATATTCTACGATTGCAGACCACGAAGTTCTTCATATAGGGCGTTTTAGGCAAGTATCGGTGCTTGCCTTTCTGCAGCAATTACATCATCGCGCATCGCCATGTGTAAGCAGATGCATTTTTACGCGCAATCAATGATGGCTGCAAAAGTATATAAACGCCTGCCTTTGCTGTGACGGTGGTTAGTACCAGCAAAAATCAAACAACGAATCAAATCGAATCAAATCGAATAAAACATGGAATGAAACATCGAATCAAATCGAATATAACATGGAATGAAACATCGAATAATCCAATACCAAACCACCAAAACACATAGCCTCAATTAACACCCGTCAATCAATTGGCCCGGTCATCAGATCGGCTCCCAATAGTCTACCGTTGGGCGCTGACGGCTCGATTTGGCTCTTCAGAAGACTAACTCTTTGATCTTGCTCGTCAATGTTTCTTGGGTCGACATCTGTATAAGCATCGGATTCGATGGCTACACTAATTATCGTATATGGCCAGAAGGGATACTCTTCTGAACATGAACACTGCACACCTGAGTACTGCGTTTGGCATTGAAAATGCCAACTTCGCTTTGGCAAGAGTGACTCTGATTTCCACAGAGTGACGACGTACATTGTTCAAGCAACTACTTTTGTATTGTCTGATACATACCACATGGCTACACAAAAAAGCCGGACTCTCCATAGCAATCCAGCCCTGACTACACATTGTTAGAAGCAAAATCCCAGATGCTGAGATTAGGCTTGGAAACTCTGATGCAGCAGTAGCACAATGGAGTCGGCGACTCCGACAACCACAGAGCAGAAGACTTGAAAAAAGAGTTATTGGGTGGAGCACTCAAGCCAAAGATGCATCTCTGGTCTGTCTCTTGCCCAAATTTTCATGTGTCAACATCAGTCGAACAATCTTCTGAGGTCAGTGGGCCATGGAACTCTCACAACAACGGTTGCTTGGTGGTTTGCAGAATCGGTAGTTGTAGTAGTGTAGTCGTTGTTCCAAAACAAAGTCGCGGTTTGAGTGGCTGTATAGACAAAATCAATTTTTTTAGTCAAATTGACCAAATCACGTGTCGATCCATCGGGGTCGACTACTCTGATTTCAAGCGGTCCTATTCTCCCTTGATTGAAGATGACAATTTTCATAGGGAAATTAGTCTCTGGGTCCAATTCGTACTCAACCACTTCATCAACAGATTCGCCTGGCTTTGTTGCAACTACTCGACGATCAGGATTGTTTGGAACG